>CM068840.1:108683826-108953826 GCA_028554795.2 Sinohyriopsis cumingii | reverse complement strand
CTATCTCTATCGCTCTCTCTCTCCTATCTTTCCCTCTCTTTATCTATATCTCTCTCTCCTCTCTGTCTATATCTTTATATATGTGTCTCTATCAATCTCTATATCTCTACCTATCTCTTTATCCATCTGTCTATATATCTAGCTAACTATCTATCGATTTATCTATCAATTTATCTATCTATCCATCTATATATCTATCTCTATATGGCTGTCTCTCTATCTCTCTGCCTATCTCATTCTCTCTATCTTTCTATATATATTTATCTCTATCTCTCCATCTATCTCTTTATCTATCTCTCTACCTATATAACTCTCTGTTTCTCTTTCTCTCTATGTATCTCTCTATATATATCTATCTCTTTCTATAAATCTCTATATCTCTCTCTCTCTCCATCTCTCTCACTCTCTCCATCTGTTTCTCTATCTAGCTCTAACTCTAACTCTCTCTCTATCTTTCTATCTCTATCTCTCCATATATCTCTCTATATATATCTATCTCCCTCTCTATCTCTCTCTGTCTCTTTACCCATCTCTCTCTATCTCTCTCTTGCACTCTGTATCTCTATTTTTATATCTCTATCTCTCTCTTTATATCTCTATTTCTCTCTTTCTCCCTATATATCTGTCTCACTCTATGTCTATCTTTCTCTACCTAATTGTCTCTCTGTATCTATCTCTTTATATATCTAATTCGCTCTCTATATCTCTCTCTATATCACTTTATCTCTCTCTATGTATCTCTCTTTTATCTCTATCTCTCTATATATCCCTCTATTTCTCTCTCTCTCTACCTATCTCTCTTTTTCTCTATCTATATCTCTATATTTATCTCTCTCCCTATCTCTCTACCTTTTGTAATATCCTTCCCTATCTCTCTGTCCATTTATCTCTCTCTACCTCTCAATCTCTCTATTACTATTTCCCAATATCTCTATCTCTCTATCAATCTCCCTATTGATCTTTCTCTATCTTTCTATCTCTATCTATCCACCTATATCTCTATATATCTCTATCTCACTGTCCCTCTAGCTCTCTCTCTATCTCTATCTCAATCTCTCTCCATCTCTCTATATAGCTTTGTCTATCTCTCTATCTCACTATCTATATATTTCTCTATCTCTCTCGATCTTTCTCTCTCTGTCTATCTATCTCGATCTCTATATCTTGATCATTCTCTCTCTATCTCTTTATATCTATCTCTATCTAGTTATATCTATCTCTATTTCTTTATCTCTATCTATATATCTCTCTATCAATCTCTCTATGTATCTCTCTATCTCTATCCATCTCTCTCTCTCTCTCTCTCTCTCTCTCTCTCTCTCTCTCTATATATATATATATATATATATATTTACAGTTCAGAAAGAAATTTAATTGATTACATTACTGACGTAATAAATAAAACTGACATGGGGAATAAAACGAGAGAGAGAGAGAGAGAGAGAAAGGGAGAGAGAGAAAGAACAGAGCAAATTGAAAGAAGTTATAGTGAGAAAGAGATCAATCCAAGAGAACTCGTTTGCAATCAATCCAAAAGAACTCATTTGAGATAAAGAGATAGAGGGAGAGATAGGGAGACAGATAGATGGAGAAAGAGAATGAGATCAAAGATAACTCGTTTGAGTCAATCCAAGAGAACTCGTTTGAGACAGCATACTTCTGCACAAGTTACAAGTCTGTAAGAACAAGGTAAGTCCATTTCCAGAAATTTTACAGAGGTTGTATACTATTTGGTTTGTTTGTTTTTAAAAGTAAAAATAGAAAACAATAATAAAATATAAATGATCCAACATAAAGTAATAATCACTGAAGTATAATTTTGGTGGAAAACAAAATACGAAACATCTAATTTCATAATAGCATTTTTAGATTTATTAATGCAAATTTTGACCATTTAAATTAGGACAAAATATTTAGTATATAATAAAATTAAAAAGATGTTATTGTAGTGATAAATTTAAAATAACTGATGTTGTTCTAATTATAAACCAAAAAAAGTTTATTCTAATTATATATCTTATAATAATTGTTCATAGTAGATTTAGAATTTAGAAAAAATAATTTGAACAAGTTCAGAGAGCAAAGTGATCAGAGAGAGGATCTAAAAGAGCAAAGCAAATAATTCCTAGTTCTATAAAATAAGTCTCAAGTTCAGATAGTAAACCGGTAATAAAAGAGATCAAGTTTCAAAGCAAAAGCTTGAAATATGAATAGAAGTCTGTGAAGCAATGAGACTTGGTTACAACTTGTCCTAGAGCAAAACAAAAAAAGGAGAGGCGCAAGTCAAAGCTATTTCACAAGTTCAGAAACACACTTTCTTAATTTTTTCCAGATGGACTTAACAGTAGAAGATCAAGTTGATGTTTTGTTTCATTTTATCACCATAAACGTCTTTAATTTTATTGAAATACAAGTCATACTTCAACCATTTGCTTACTTCTAACACAGTAAACCCACCATAAATTGGTTTTGTTAGCTTTATTTATTTTTCATTTTTTCTAATACCATATCTTTATCTATTATGGTTCACTTTTCTAATAAAATGTCCTTTAGAAGTTTAAAGTATTTTTCTTCATTCGCACACATTACATATTCTTATTTTAGTTCCCCAAGATTTTCCATTTGTTTAAAGTGGCAATGAAGTCCTTGGTTATTTCTTATTACAAATATATATATATATATATATATATATATATATATATATATATATATATATAAAGCCAATTTAATAAACAATTTCAAATTGAATTAATGAACAAAATATCCATATTTTCTTTTTAAGATGCACAATAATTTAGTTACTATAAGGCTTTGTACCCATTTTATATTCAATCAATTTCTTCTTTGATGGATATAATTTACACTCATTAGGGATTAATTTTGCTGGTACTAAATGATAGTTTTTAAAATAGTCATGTAAATATCTTGGATCTACTTCTAGAGTTCTTCCAATATATTATTCATCTTTTTAAAAAAAATTCAATCCTTATCAATTGCTTTGATTTTGCTGTTTATTTTCCCATTTAAAGTTTTTTAACAAGCATTGGTTGGCTCATGGGCCAACCATAAAGATTGTTAGGTATTCAATAAGCAATGAGGAGCCATGCTCTTAACCCATTCTCAGAATTGCATTACAACTCACAACTGGATTTAGCATATCTATGTGATTTCATTCTAATTTTATCTCAGTCTAATTCTCAGAATTGCATTACAACTCACAACTGGATTTAGCATATCTATGTGATTTCATTCTAATTTTATCTCAGTCTAATTCCTGATTCAGTCATAGAATATATGTCACAATGAGCTATTCAGTATAGTTTGACCTCAGGTGTTTTAATCAATAGCAGAAAGCAATTTAAAATTATTTAAATATACATTTCTAAATTTTTCAAATTACCACAGAAATAATATTACTTGCTTTACTTGATATTGTGAAGATCGCTTAATGCTTTCAAACATGTTTTAGCACACGGTAATAATCATCAATAATTCCAGATCCTGTTAAATTTTAATAAAACCTTTAAATTTTATGCATAATTTTATTTAAAATCGTTAAAAGAATCCTTTAATTCAACTGGACATGTATCTTTTTTAAATATTGACTGCATTGCTCAAAATTATTTTTGTTATATCAATTTATGACCATGTAAAATTTTTGCTAGTAGGTCTTAAATCTGACCCGTACAACAAAATCTATTTGTTTTACATTTATTTTTTTGCATTTTTTTCCTGTTATCATGTACAAAACTTTTGAAAATTAAATATATTTTTCATCACTAGTAGGGTATAATATAGACTTTTGTTCAGAAACATTCCTAATGAACAGATGCAAACCTTTTTCAGACAGATTGTGGATAAAGAGACAAACATATTCAGGATATCTGTGCAATTTAAATTACAATCACTGTATGTTTGTAATCTATTTGTTTTACTAATTAAGTGATCATGATCTCTTACTTATAAATTTTTAAACTGTTGAGAACTCAATAATTTCACTAACTGTCAATTCCATCTAATAATTCTTTAATATATGTGCACACATATACATGCACAGAGGAGTAAAAACAGAAGCCTTTTCTCTGTAGCTGTCCAACTAATATCTCTATGTCTCTCTATATCTCTATTTCACTGTATCTCTCTATCTTTATCTCTCACATGCAAGGTTTGGGGATGAGAAGATATCCATGTCTAACAAAAATTAATGAAATAAGGAATTATGAATCAGGAATAAGTCCACTCACATTTCAAACCAAAAACTATTATAAGTACAAGGTGCATCTTGCATTATCTAAGCTTTGTGAATAATTTAACTAATTAAATTAACCTATTTGAATAATTTTATGAATTGCTTTAACCTATTTGAATAATTTAACAAATTAGTTTAACCTAATTGAATAATTTAATGAATTAATTTAACCTATTTGAATAATTTAATGAATTAATTTAACCTATTTTAATAATTTCATGAATTTAACCTATTTGAATAATTGAACAAATTAACCTATTGAATAATTGAACTAATTAATTAACCTATTTGAATAATTTAACTAATTAATTAAACCTATTTGAATAAGGCTATCCTTGCTCTTGGGTCAGAGTTTCATGTCCATGTTTACCAGACGTGTTCATCTTATCAAGATTTTTAACGAAAATAAAACAACTCAATACACACTATTATTTATATCTGGGATGAAGATATGGATTAACTTAATTATCGTAGATGATTTTGTTGATAACATTTCAGATTTTGTTTGAAAATTATTTAGTCAATTCACAGGCACAGCTGAGACTTAACCAGTGTGGACCCATAATTACTCTAATTTAAAGGGCTCAAGGTTGAAAGTGCAACTATTCCCAATACTGAACCTTATAATGATGTCCCAATGTACAACAGTTTCCATGGTGTAAAGCAATTGAGCAAGCATATATACCATTTCTGACACCTAACGGAAGGTTAATCCATTGTAGGATGAGGACCCCACCTGGTACCAGCTGACTTTGCACTTTGGCACCATAACTGTTTATCAAGTATTGCAAAACAGAACTTCCAATTGCCTACATAACAATTTAATCACAAGGCTAGGTTGAGTGATTAACTAATCACACTTTTTACTTCCATGCGCTGGGTCATTCAGGAGCCCAATGATTCACTATATCTCACAAACAACTTCGTAACTGTACAACTTTAACATCTCTCGTCAAATATTCATCACATGCTTTTAACTTCTATGTTCAATATTATTCACTGACATTTTGCTCAAATTTCAGGATGAAAATCCCCAATGTAGAGAAAAAAAACTATTCTAATTTTGGATGGAGTATACTGCTATTTTTAGAAAGATCTATTCTCAAGTGCATCATGCATGCACTGATACCATGACTAAGTCTTGACAAAGATTCAGAATCCACAACCTTTTCAGCATGATTCCACTGCGCAATGATTATGTCTTGACAAAGATTCAAAATCCACTATCTTTTCATAACGATTCCACTGCATTACAATGCCATCTCTCATTTCAGAAACAACTTCAATTTCGTAAGTAACACTCGCCTAGAATCATATTAAGAAGATACAAGTTTAACAATATATATCCAATTACAGATATGTACATGTTTTGGTATCATTCTAATCTTAATTGTCACTGCATCGGTTTGTGTATTTTTGTTTCTGCAACATCTGACTATGGTCAGACTGAAGTCTATGATAGGACTGAACATCTGACTATGACTGGACTTAAATTTGACTATGTCAAGACTGAACATCTAACTATGATAAGACTGAAAATCTATGGTAAGACTGAACATCTGACCATAATAAGACAGAACATCTATGTTAAGACTGAAGATCTATGATATGACTGAACATCCATGGTAAGACTGAACATCTATGGTAAGACTGAACATCT
Source organism: Sinohyriopsis cumingii (assembly GCA_028554795.2). Classification (NCBI taxonomy): domain Eukaryota; kingdom Metazoa; phylum Mollusca; class Bivalvia; order Unionida; family Unionidae; genus Sinohyriopsis; species Sinohyriopsis cumingii. Next base: position 108,947,917 of record CM068840.1, on the reverse strand, counting down.
GATCTTAAAAAGATGGAACATCTATAAGACTGAACATCTATGATAAGGCTGAACATCTATGGTAAGATTGAACATCTATGGTAAGACTGAACATCTATGGTAAGACTGAACATCTGATCATAATAAGATGGAACATCTATGGTAAGACTGAACATCTGACCATAATAAGACTGAATATCTATTGTAAGACTGAACATCTATGATATGACTGAACATCAATGTTAAAACTGAACATCTGACCATAATATAACAAAACAGCTATGACAAAACTGAACATCTATGGTAAGACTGAACATCTATGGTAAGACTGAACATCTGACCATAATAAGATTGAATATCTGTAAGACTGAACATTAGTGTTGTAGTGCAAAGAACATGTCATACTAATGTGTATCGTTGACAGAATGTTGGATTCAGTGATGTACAGAACTGCCAAAGGATGAAGAAAGCATTGGCAATTAATTAACTAGTTTTATACTGATTGAGAATAAACATGGCCAATCCACTGAAGCAAAGAAATGGCAAGCTTTTTCCATGTGAACAGTCATGACTATATGCTGAAACTGTGAACATCTTTTGTTTACTTTTGTAGATCTTTCACTGTACCCCAACTTCACAATCTTCATCTATAATATTCTATTATACAGTGTCCACTCAATAACCCATCTACCTCTACAGACTGGATACATAGTAGGGTTCCAATTAGGCCATTCAAATATTACCCAAACCATATACTGGCACCCTCTATCAAACGGCAAAACTTTTAGCCCCAAAACTGTGTTCATTTGTCCAGGTCAGGGAAGTTCTATAGTAAAGGATAAAATTATGGATTCTTATAAGGTGGAGGTGTTTGAAGTTAATGGTTGGTTTGTTTTGTTTTTTTTACATGTAAAGTGTACTATTGTTACTAGCCATTGTGGCAGGACAGTTCAAATGAATCCATGAAATATTCTCCTATTGTACAGGTATGATTACATACTTTAAGTATTTAAAAATCACTGCAATCACTGCCATCACAGCCCTGTCCATTTGGATTGAAGTCTCAAAGCCCTGTCCATGTGGATTCAAGTCTCCCAGCCCTGTCCATGTGGATTCAAGTACCCAGTCCTGTCCTTGTGGATTCAAGTCTCCCAGCCCTGTCCATGTGGATTCAAGTCTCCCAGCCCTGTCCATGTGGATTCAAGTCTCCCAGCCCTGTCCATGTGGATTCAAAGCTTGCCAATAGTTTCCCATGGGTTGTAGTTCTTCCTGGTGTTTTCCCAGAGTTTTTCCTCCACCAGTTATAATGGCCACCATGTGTAGCTTATCATGTGCTGAAAAATTGTGATATGCCTCAAAACCCTCAAACCCTAATTTAAACACAATCAATGTTAAGTCAATTATACAAGTTTGGTAGCTTAAATTAAAAATCTTAAATGAAATAAAATAAAGGGTGATCCTGACATATTTGCTGAAGAAATTAATGGTATTGAGAACAACACTGACAAAAAATAGTTGACCAATAAACTCTGCACATGCTGGAACCAAGAATCATACAAAAGAACTCATAAGCATCAGTCAAGTTTGTAAACTAGTCCTATTAAAGTCTCTACCTTTACAATAAAATCTGTAATCCCAACTCTTACAGTTGTCTTCAAAACATGCGAAATCTTATTGCTGAATAAATGGGTAATATTTGAAACTTTTTTAATAGTTTTAACACACTGGTGAATGCAATACATTCTTTAGCAGGTTGAACAGTTAAATTTCTCAAATTAAAATGCATAGGTTGAAGTTAGTTGTTGTTGTTGTCGGGTTTAATGCCATTTTTCAGCACAAGATAGGCTATACATAGCGGCCAGTATTAATGGTGGAGGAAGAATCCGGGAAAACCCCAGAAAGAACCACCGACCCACGAGAAACTGCTGGCAAGCTTTCTCACATACCAACATTGGCCGAATCCAAGACTTGAACCCATGCAGACAGAGGTGAGATAGCAGTGATCCATAACGGAGAGCACTTTAAACCACTCAGGGCCCCAGGATGAAGTAAGAAACTTTGAGAACATTGTGATCATCTGGGTCTCCATATTACCATTTTTGACAAAAGTTTACAAAATGTATTAGAACTGTTAGTAACTGTTCTTTGTTTCTAGATTTGCTGATTTGTATTAATTATTATATTGTAACAACATGTAATGTTTTAATTTTACTTTTACCACGTTATGCATCAACACATCTGAAAACATACAATAGCAATCTCTCAAATAATAACATTATGTCAGCTGTATTAATGAAACTCACGATTAGACAGAACTTGCAAAGAAAGATACACTGAAGTTAGATACACCAATATACCAAATGATTTATTCTTTTGTGCTACAGTAAAACCTGTCATGAGCGACCTCTGCTATGAGCGACCACCTGTCATTTCCGACCACAATCGTAATGCACGGATCGATTTTACTATATAAACGCTCTGTTATGGACGACCACCTGCTGAACGCGACCAGCGACCGCGATTTCTTGGCAAAATATGCATTTTGACACTGCTATGAACGACCGCATCGCCAAAAAATCAAAACAGATTGACACCACTGACCTTAACTTAATCGTTTGTAAACACTAGAGCTCGGGATAAATGTAGTATGCAAACAAAGTACACATTAAATAACACTATAGTTGAACAACCATATATCGGAATAAACACCTCTAGCCATCATTTAATCCTTTGTAACAAAGACTGCATAAACTGCAAAGATTGCTCTAATAAAGTATTTAAAAATAATTTGTCTTGCTACACAGTACCAGTTTTGTGAAATTTACAACTCCAGCGTACGGTGTCATTTGTAAACTGCAGTAAACCAGACTAAAGTACATGTCACTAACTGCCATTGTAGTGCCGAAGTCATGTGAATAGCCAGTAAGAGTAACATCAAAGGGAGTAATGATGGATATACGCAGTCAATTTAGAGGTTTGTATTTTTTCTTTATCTTTATGAAAACTCACAAAACGCCGGTAGTCCTTATGTCTAAGTGAGAAATCGTTTGAAAGGGCTTCAGTGTTGGTTTGAGTACGTCTTTTTCTTTCCAGTTAATCCATAATGCCTAGAGGGTGAATGAGCTCATTGTCTTTAATACTAGTAAGTGAGAATCATTTCCGGATTTTTTTAAAATTATTTTTTATTTCTTTTGTTAGTGTTTCACCAAGCCACAATCTGTTTACGTGGGTGCAGATGGTCGGAACATTTGTTTATCGAGCTATAACGCTGTTGATTTAAACTTCGTCTCAGAATAAATGTATTGTTTCTTGATGAGTTAATTATGTCTTTTGGTTTCATTCATTGGTACATAATATATATTTATTCCACAATTCCCCAAAACCTGATCAAAACCGATAGTCTTTATAACGTCAACACTAATAACAACGGCAGAATCTCCGCTGAAAAAAAGAAACATTTTAACACTGGAAGAAAGGATTAATGTCATTGAAAGAAATGATAAAGGCGAGACCACTCGCAAAATAGCAGTCAGCTTAAGCGTCAGTAAAACGCAAGTTCAAAATGTAATCAAAGACAAGAAGTCCATTAGAAACGAATGGCAGAAAGGTGCACAAGCACAGAGGAAATATGCCATGGCACGACGGACAGTTTACGGAGATCTGAACGAGCGAGTATGGGAGTGGTTTTGTGTTGCAAGGAGGAAAAACATACCAGTAAGTGGAAAGTTGATTCCGACCAAATAGCTGAGTAAAACATGTCAACAAAGAAGTATAATGAATTTCTTTAAAAAAAACAAGTGAATAAGTGTATAAAATAAGATATATACATCATATCTAACTGTTCATTTTTTGTACATATTAATGTGATGTTGAAATATAAATTTTATTCTCGTTGTTTGATAGATGTATATCTTTATTATATAAAGATATTTTGAGAGGAATGCATGCAATATTTAACAAGATTCATGAATAAAGGATATGATGCATGTACAGTGAGTATGGGTATTATTTATTTTTCAACAATGCTAACTATTGACCCTGAAAACCAGTCCATTTTCACACACCTCTTATGAGAGACCACCTGTCCTGAGAGACCGCTTTTGGTTGGCAGAAGGGGCGGTCTCTCATAACAGGTTTTACTGTATCTATTTGGATAATAAGAAAACAAGAGATTAATTGACTACTTCATTTAATATTCATTACTAAATTATCTCCAAAACAATGGTTTATAAAAACATCAAAATCTTTTGATCATGAATGTATATATGATGAAAATGAAGAAAAAAATATTACAACAAAACTTTATCTAGGGTATTTCCTTACCAAAATTTCCAATTCAAGTGCTTTTTAAAACAAGTATTTTACCTGAAGAAAAGCCTATATAAGTGAGTCTGATTGGTTTCTATTTTACAGACTGGCACAAAATACATCAACTGCAAAACCATGTTATTAAGTCATTTTTGCCCTGCATCTCACCCACTGTCAATAACAGGTTGTTGCAATTTTCACTTTGTGAAGGCAATTAACTCACCCTGGTGCTGCAAAGTAGAGAAAGCAGCGTATCTGCATGTGCTAATCTAAAATCATGTATGAAATCAAGAAAAACAGCAGTATTAATCTTTCAGGCATCCATAATTTAAATGAAACTATCAAAGATCATAAAAAATTATGTTTGAAAATAAGAATATACTATAATTCATTATTAAAATAATATGAAGCAATACTCAAACGTATTGACAAGCCCTAGTACTTGAATCTTGCTTGAAGACTGGCATCATAATGAATTATGTTGATATTATATTGACTCCAATTTTAAACTGCCACAATAATTGCACTTGAAGGAGTCTATTCCTCCTTTAATCATAACTGACTAGCTTTCTCCATGCTCTTTGTTGCATCTCTTAATTTTCCCACCAGGTCCTGAAAAGAAATATCAGTAATCAAAACAGTTCTTTTAACTGCCTGCATAAATGTTGGACAGTCTTTCTGCCTGTCTAGCATACTGTTTGTCTGTCTGTGTCAACCCAACCTGTCAAAATGTGTGTCCTTTAGAAAATACATACTTCTACTTTAAATGCATTTCAAAAGAAGAAACCTATACTACATATGCAAACTTTAGTTTAGTTCAAGCACAAATGACTAAATTGTTAAAACACTGATGTATCATATATATAAAATTTCTTTTCCCTTTAAAAATTGATTAAAAATGTATGAATAATGTAAAGTCAATTAAACAAAAATAGAAATATGCTCATGAAATACTGAGACAACTGACTGATACTGGCCTAAGCAGGAATCAAAACCAGCAACCCTTTGATTATGTCTGCTATAATCCACCAAGTGAGCTACCACAGTTACTGCAACCTGTACTAAACATAAAATCTAGACAGACAGACAGATCAACAGTAGACAATGTTAATACAATATACACCTACAATGTTTTGAAATGGGGCACAAATAATCTCTTTTGATCTCTTCATGTATTGTAATAACACTACCTGTAATTGTTCCTGTGTACAAGAAAACTGTACTTCTTTTAAATCCTTCTGGCCTGGGACCTAACAGAAATAATAACTTTAGTATTACTTGCATAAGGGAAAACAATGTTTGCTTATAATAAAAACACAAGAACAAAAGCTATGATTCTTTCCTCCTAAAATTAAAGGATTATGTCATCAATCAAGCTGATCTGAGAGAACTAATAAAGACATTTTGTACACCAATTCCTCAGGTGCAGGTCTTGGCCATGATACAAATTAAATTTTCCTTGGTTATAATTTCCTTTACTGCTGAAACAAATAATGTAATAATTCAATTAAAATAAACTATAATTATCAAGCTTATTACTTTATCCTTGTCACCTACATGCCTGAATAATGCTAACTATAATTGACAGAACATTACGTTTCATGGCTGGATGCAAAAAGGAAGAGAGTATGAGGATGAACTGTTGTCGAATTACATTGTTTACCCAATACCAAATCTCAATTGTATTTTTCGTGGGGGAATTTAATGTGTGTGGATACTCTACTGCCAAATAAATTTAATTAAATCCTCCATGAATATTTCTGATCGAAGCATATACAAAAAAATTAATTAAGTAAACCTGTAACTCACCTCTGTCTTCAAAGTTATTAAGTAGACTGCTTGGTTAACCTTTTCCAAATGATTGTTCTGAGAGAAAACAAATATGAATCAATAAACAAAACATTGTTCCCCAGACCATGCAATATCTGAAACATTTAAAACCTGACCCATTTAATTTATGTATTTGCTGCCAACTCTGTTGTTGTTGTTGTTGTTGTGGGGTTTAACGCCATTTTTCAGCACACGATAGGCTATACATGGCGGCCAGTATTAATGGTGGAGGAAGAACCCGGGAAAACCCCGGAAAGAACCACCGACCCTCGAGAAGCTACTGGCAAGCTTTCTCATATACCCACATTGGCTGAATCTTAGACTCGAACCGCCGCAGACAGAGGTGAGATGGCAGTGATCCGTAACGAAGAGTGCTTTAGACCACTCGGCCACTCGGGGCCCCGCTGCCAACTCTGAATACTTCACTTTACATTTCTGATTTCTACAACAACAACGACTTTTATATACTAAAATATGGTAGAATAATAAAGTCTTAATGATTCAACACAAACTGTTCAACATAAAAAAAATACTGAATGAATCCAACTACCGTAATGAATAAAGGGATACAACTCCAAATGCCCTGAAAGGATAATGGGATACAACTCTGAATGTTGAAATGATCATAATGATCATAATATATATCACATACATGCAGAAGACTGCAGGCATCAATGGTTATCCAACTCTGTTATTTAGATTTCAATAGTCGAAATCTGTCAGACATGTTACACTTAGGATGAGTGAGAAAATAGACCTGGGTTGCTGCGTACAATGAAATAGAACTGACTGATATACGTATATTTTTAGCAAACATCAGTTTCTGCAGCAATTACTTTTATGTGTAAAACAATGACCAATTTGTGTCAGAATAAACTAAAAGCATTTGATCTGTCTTTGCAACATTCACTGGAGTCCTCGGTGGTCATTCATTGGAGTTACCGTTAGCTATTCATTGGAGTCCCCGGTGGCCAAGTAGTCTAAGGTGCTTCCCTTTACAGATCACTGACATCTCTGGTTCGAGTCTTGGCTCAGCCAAAGTGGGTACCTGAGAATGCTTGCCAGCGGCTTCCCATTGGTTGGGGATTCTACCTAAGGAACTGCTGGTTCCCCCCACCCCCACCACCACAACAAACAAAATAAAGAGGCCACTATGTATCACATGCTAAAAAGTAGTGTCACAATCACCAAACCAGACTGAACCAAACTTTACTATATTCTTCATAAACACAAAAAAAATATTCATACACTAACACAGAGTGATTTGCACAGAAAATGGTTTGATAAGACTTGACATAAATGAGTTTGTAATTCTTCTTTAAACATCGCACTGTTTAAGTCACAAGATCATCCAAAGCAGTCGACCAATAAATACAGGTCAGTTGGATGCTTTCTAAAGAAATTTTCTTCCTCTGCTATTAGTTGTATACATGCACCACAATAAATTTGTCCTGGGACATAACAAAAAAATAATTATTACTTTTTGTGTCCCAAGACTAATATTCATGAAAAATATAACCTTTTTAGCATACTAACACTTACCAACACACAAAATCTGAGACATAATCATCATGATTACCACATGGAACTGACCAGTGCTTGTCCAATTACTATGTCAATGAACTATTATGACTGCTTTTATATTTTTATTATTTTGCATGTGTATATTTTCTGATTTCTCCAGCAGTAAGTAAAATAAATTTAATTAAAGATTTAACAATTCACGAGTTGCTTAGTGCTTACAGTGAGACCAAAAATATACCTATATACTGTACAGTACTTATTATATTATACTTAATGTCAACTTATATCTTTGTTTATTCCTAAATGTAGCGTAAAGCAGATTTTGCTTTATACATCCTTTTTACCATACCTCATTCTTCTGGAACACATTTTTACTATATGTCCATTGCTGTTTTATTAGCTTTCATGTACTCAATAGGTACCTCTTTCCAGCAATATAAGTGACCATTATATAGTGAAGTAATCCATATAAAATGACACAACTGTTTCATGAATATTTAAAAATAGATTAAGCATATGACCATCATAAGTTCACATAACCATCACATATTTATTAAAAGAATTAAAATAATACTGTAGTATCATCAATTTTCGTGGGGACCAACTTTTGTGGTTTTCACTGTTGCCCCAAACCATGAATTTAAATCCCAACGAAAAATGAGCCACGTAGGATGATGACCTCCCCCCCCATCTTCTTTCAGTGTTTCATTCCCAGAGATTAAGACAGCTATTAGTATTTGATAAATCAAGGTTAATTCTGTAATCTGGTAATTAAATATTAGCTCTTAAATGTGTTTGTTTTCTTTATTATTTTAACCTTTTGAACCAGCAATTATAACTGATTTTATAATGTTTCAATCCACACGTTCTATAAGGTATCCGATAACTGTAATTTTACACTCACTGCCTTAAATTGACATGTGAGGTAAGTAAGGATAGAGAGAAAATAGAGAAAAAGCATGAGGTATTCAAATAATAGTAATACTGAAAATGAAAGAAAAAATAATACAAAATAACAGTATATGAAAATTAAATTTAATACCTATTCAAATCGATCATTGATTCGAGTACAACTGTTGTTGAAACATTTAAATCCTTCTGAAAGCACATTTCATTTTATCCATGCATTTTTAATCCGATAGAACAACAATCCTGTAAAATGCTATAACTATTTCTTGAAACACTATTATTAAACACTATGTATATACACTAATTACAGCAGAGTATTAAAAGCTCACACTTCACAGATTTTTTGACAAAGCCAATGTATCAACGTGTCATTCAAGTCTCATGGTACTCACAAATGCTTCTTAGATAAATAATTCCCAAATTGCTGAATTAAACAAGTCCAGCTTTCTCAAAGCCACTGAAAATTAGGTCTGATCTTTCACTCATTGTCAGGTGAGTTGCAATTATCCATTCAGCATGAATTGGCTTGATTAATGAGGTTGCAAGGTTTACTAATACTGTGCCAGACCACAAATTTAAGTACCCACGAAAATGCCTTTTTTTAAGTACAAAACCACAAAAATTGAGCCCAACGAAAATAAATGATACTACAGTATTGGCTAAAATACTGAATAAAGATCTGACTAGATCATCATCAATCCATTTTAGTTTCGTGTTCTGACTTAACACAAATCTTAATTTCAACACACTATTTATTCCTCTATTGATTTTGGCAAGCTGGATGTTTCAATCATATCCTTTCAATTATTAAAAAAAATGGTGGATTTGTCCGATAGTAATACATCTTTTGTTTTCTAACAACAATCCAAGCCAGTTAAAAGTTTGACACCTGAAATTGGCTTCAGTGAAGAGGAAACACTGCCAGTACCCATTTGTTTCACAATATTAATCCAAACCATTTAACTGTTAAAATCTAAAGTGGATTTATAGCTGTCACTGTCAACAGGTGCTTACTTAAGGTCAAAGCAAACTACTACTGCAATATTATTGGACTTTCAAAGTACTATTTCTGAGATTTCACTGACATTCTTAGCATCATTAATTAAGTTTAGTGCAGTGGGGGTAATAATTCAATTCAACTGATGTTCGTCATTCACTGCAAGTTAAATCTTCAATGTTCCTGAGGTGACACTATAATGTAAATAAGGTCAATTAAATGTGATTAACAAACTATACCAGGGCACTATTTTCATTGCTGTAATACCAGTGCCACATTTTAATGAGTTAGGATTTAAATTTTCAATGCAAAAAAAATTACCTGATGTTGACTTTTAACACTTTATTTGCAATGGTGGGGGAAGAACCCTGAGAAAAAATCCTGGAAAGAGCCACCAACCCATGGGAATCTAATGGCAAGTTTTCTCACATACCCATGTTGGCTAAACCAAAGACTCAAACCCATGCATACTGAGGTGAGATGTCATTAATCTATAAAGGTAAGTGCCTTAGACCACTCAGCCACCTGGACTCTGAGCAAAATGGACGAATTTATTATTATCATGTCTACAATATTGTGGTAATGACAAACGAGGAAATTATATGCATTTTATATAGAAATAAGAAGAAAATTAAATCCATTGTGTTAAAAAAATAATATATATTAATTTATAACAGTCCCATCTATAAATCACAATGATAAACCCAAAACAACCATAATTTGCTATTGTTTGGTCTTAATAATGTTGTGTGGCACAGAATGAGCGAATCACCAAGGGGAGAAAAATGTCTAAGGTGTCCCAAGACTTAAAGTACATATAAAAAATTAGTGATTTCATGTCCCAACTTTTGTAGACCAGACATTTTTTTAAATAATTAAGGGTATCACAACTTTTAGAGTGTCCCAAGACTTACATTCATTGTTATGTCTCTCCGTATTTAGCATTTTCATCATGGACTGGCATTATTTGTAATAAACTGCAAGCCATTTTTGACTGGATGAATTTTGCCAAACTTTGTCAAATTCTGTTTACTAGTTTTTGAGAAGAATTCATTTAAAGGTTTTTCTATATTTTAGTAATGGCTGTCACAACTGAAGGCAGAACAGCACCATTTGTAAAAACATGAAAGCACTTCACACCAGGATGCCTTCTTTTCGATTTTGTAAAATTATGCTGAGCAGTTTTTGAGAAGAAGTAGTTTAAAGGGCCCTCTATTTTTAGTAACAGCTATTAAACTTGATCACAGATCAACATCATTGTACAGTTCTGAAAGTAAATTTTGCTTGAATGCTTTCTGTCAAATTTGATCAAATTCTATTAAGCAGTTTTAGTGATGTCCATTAAAGGTTTTTCTATTTTTAGTAATGGTGACCATATTTGAATGTGAATTCGCATCATTTGCACAAATCTGAAATCCCCATATGCCAGAAACCTCTTGCGAAATTTGGTCAAACTTTATTGAGCACTTTTTAAGCAGCCATTTCAAGATTTTTCTGCAAAGTAAAATAATATGAAAATATTCTTATCTAATTGTAAACAGGGGACAAAGTTCAGAAGAAGAAAAAATTATTTTTTTAGTGATGGAGCTTCTACATCATGTACTCTGTTGAACAAAGAGAAGAAGTTTAAAGCTTTGTCTATTTTTAGTAACAATGGCCATAATGGTGGATTCACATTATCTGAACAACTTGGAAAGTCATTTGCATCAGGATGATTCGTGCCAGATTTTGTTAAATTCTGTTCAGCAGTTGTTGAGAAAAATTTGTTTATAGGTTTTCTGTTTCTAGTAAAGGAGGCCATAATCAGGTCACCATCATTTATTAAAATCTAAAAGCACTATAAAACAGGAAGATTTCTACCAAATTTGGTCAAAATTGGTACATAGGTTTTTGAGAGAATGTTTAATATAGCAACTGATGTTGGATGCACAATGGATGCAGGACTTGATGGCCATGTGAGCTAAGAATTACATCAAGTCTGAAAGTGTGTGTGTGTGTGTGTGATTTAGATTTTTAATACAGTTTTAACCATTTTTCAGTCATATTGCTATGATGGCTGCAGTGTGACAGTTTATAATGTTGTCTAGCACTGGGGCATCATACCGCAGACATGTAGCATCATGTCCCACCCAGTCACATTATCCTGACACCAGGCAGACCAGCCCTGACATTAACCTCTTAATGCTGAGCATCAAGCAAGGCAGCTGCTAGTACCATTTTTATAAAATTTTGGTATGACTCAGTCAGGGTTCGAACCCACAACCTCCTGCATCTGACGCTCTAACTACTAGGCCACCAGAGTGGTGCACCATGTCTGAAAGAAGGGTTTTATGGAATGCGGTATCTCATCTGTGAATGGTGTTGTAACTCTGCTTATACAGATGACACTTGAACAACACTATATCAGGATACAAAATTTAGACAAACAATAATATTCTATGATTTAATTTGCAATTGGATACAGCCATTGATTTAGAAAATAATTATATGACTTTCAAAAACTTTAAAACAAGACCTTAAAATAGTTGAAGTCAGCAATAGTGATATCTATCATACTTGAAGTTTTCATTCTACAATATTCCCTGCTGAAGAAATGAATAGACTGGATCTATTTCTATTTTCCATCAGATACATACCTTGATATAGTAATCCAACCTCCAGTCTACATCAACTATATGAGGACAGGAATCACCAATCCTAAACGAAAAGCAAAACTATTCAAGTTTTATTTCCAATAACCATAATCAGAACGACAGTTGCTAGCAAAATTAGTGTAGAGAAAAATACCAATAAAAAATAATTATAGCTGAAAACAGCAAGCATATAAGAAAGGCAAGAGTGTAATTATGTCAGAAGAATACAACAATGAACTGGACTCTTGCAATACAGCTGAAAAAAATGAACTGCGGAGAAGTATATTTAATTTGAATTTTATGTCATTGAAATAAAGAGGAATTGTCCATCAATTAACAAAATGCTGCATTTTGGTTTAATCAATAATGTGTGACATCAAATAACTACTCCATATAAACCAAAACAATGCAAAATATCTAATCATTACAACAATAAAACAATGAGAAATATCTAATTATCTAATCATTACAACAATAAAACAATGAGAAATATCTAATTACCTAACCATTACAAAAATAAAACAATGAGAAATATCTAATCAACTAATCATTGCAAAAATAAAAAATGAGAAATATCTAACCAATACAACAATAAAACAATAAGAATTATCTAATCATTACAACAATAAAACAATGAGAAATATCTAATCCTTACAACAATAAAACAATGAGAAATATCTAATCCTTACAACAATAAAACAATGAGAAATTTCTAATCATTACAACAATAAAACAATGAGAAATATCTAATTATCTAATCATTACAACAACAAAACCATGAGAAATATCTAATCATTACAACAGTAAAACGAAAAGAAATATCTAATCATTACAACAATAAAACAATGAGAAACACCTAAACACTGCAACAATAAAACAATGAGAAATATCTAATCATTACAACAATAAAACAATGAGAAATATCTAATTATCTAATCATTACAACAATAAAACAATGAGAAATATCTAATCCTTACAACAATAAAACAATGAGAAACACCTAAACACTGCAACAATAAAACAGAGAAATATCTAATCATTACAACAATAAAACAATGAGAAATATCTAATTATCTAATCGTTACAACAATAAAACAATGAGAAATATCTAATCCTTACAACAATAAAACAATGAGAAATATCTAATCATGACAACAATAAAACAATGAGAAATATCTAATCATTACAACAATAAAACAATGTGAAATATCTAATTATCTAATCGTTACAACAACAAAACCATGTGAAATATCTAATCATTACAACAGTAAAATGAAAAGAAATATCTAATCATTACAACAATAAAACAATAAGAATTATCTAATCATTACAACAATAAAACAATGAGAAATATCTAATCCTTACAACACTGTAACAATGAGAAATATCTAATTGTTAAAAAAATAAAATGAAGAGAAATATCTAATCATTACAAAAATAAAACAATGAAAAATATCTATACATTACAACAATAAAACACTGTGAAATATCTAATCGTTACAACAATAATACAATGAAAAATATCTAACCATTACAAAAATAAAACAATGAAAAATATCTAATCATTACAACAATAAAACAAATATAAGTAATATCTAATCGTTACAACAATAAAACAATAAAACAATGAGAAATATAATCGTTACAGAAATAAAACAATAAGAAAAATCTAATCCTTACAACGATAAAATGATAAATACTACAATTAGAAAAATATGTGTGAAGCAAGAGATTTTATATTTTGCTGTACCTACCTGCCCAGTAGAATCTGTAGATAAGGCTTTCTGTCCTAAGAAAAATAATACAAAGTATTTAAAACCAGTCCACAGAATTTGATACTAAACTATACACAGTCCACTCAATTTTTTACATATCTGATGAAGATCATTGTAATAAAATTTGACTAGACTAAACCAAGTGTCAGATAAAGGAATATTACTTTCTGATCCTGAATCATGTACCGTATTTGCTGGCCTATAAGTCAATGTGAAGTATAAGTCAAATCAGCAAATTTGGCCAATTTTCCATCCTTCATTCTTATATAAGTTGATACTGAGTATAAGACGAGGCCAGATCAACACCTCTGATTGTGTTTTTCACTTCATTCCACACAGCATTGTGAATTTTATCCTAACTGTAACTCGGTAACCTTTCCAGTCAGGATCATGAAATGTAACTAAAAGTACCTAATTTGTTTCACAAGAAGTATTTTAAACGTATTATGTCCTTTTAGCTACATATAATGATACTGACCCAAAAATGTACTGAATTACAGATAGGATAAAACTCACGATGCTGTGTGGAATTAAATTATGATAACTTATGGTTTCATAAATATTAAAAGTATCACTGTATGTTATTTCTAATCACCAGCAATAGGGAAATTGCATCATTAATAATAAAATGCATTTTCTGAGGGTGGGGATGGAGGGGAAGAGAGATACAGAAAGAAAGGTGCATATGTATTCCATCACATTTTTCAAATATGGTCTGATATATATATATATATATATATATATATATATATATATATATATATATATATATATATATATATATATATATATATAATGTATTACTAAATAGAGATAAACAGTTTTATCAATATTTGTATTATGTATAATGCACACTTATTAGAGATATAGAAAATAAATAAATAGAAAAAAAGAAGAAAAAAATTAATAAAATAAAAATAAAATTAAAAAAATTAATATATAAAAAATATATATTGATATAATCTTGACAAATGATAAATAGGTTATCAGAACTCAATTTATATAATAAAAAATATGGTGTGCATAACGCTTACTATCAAGTATTTTATAAATAATTAATAATATTATATTGAGAATCAATTTATAAATTCACTTTCATTTTTAAAGAATTAGTAAACAATTGACAAACCAGTCAACAAATATCTAAATGTATGAACAAACATAGATCAGATATAAAAAATTATATTGATCAATCATTTTCATCTCATGTTGCCGCACATTTTAACACAATTTCCCATACATTGCAAGATTTCTCCTTCCAACCTATTGTTGAAGCTGATTCTGAAATGGAACGTCTGCTAAAGGAAACCTATTGGATTCACCATTTTAATACGGTATATCCAAAAGGTTTAAATTCAAAAACACTATATGACATTCCATAATTTTTTCTTCTTCTGAATTATGTCCCCTGTTCACAATTAGATAAGAATATTTTCATATTATTTTACTTTGCAGAAAAACTTAATTAGTAAAAGCATAATCTAAATTAATAAAAATGTTTACTAATTCTTTAAAAATGAAAGTGAATTTATAAATTAATTCTCAATATAATATGATTAATTATTTATAAAATACTTGATAGTAAGCATTATGCACACCATATTTTTTATTATATAAATTGAGTTCTGATAACTTATTTATCATTTGTCAAGATTATATTAATATATAATTTTTATATATTTTTTATTCTATTTATTTATTTTCTATATCTCTAATAAGTGTGCATTATACATAATACAAATATTGATAAAACTGTTTATCTCTAGTTAGTAATAAATTTTATATATAGTTATCAGTAGAGATATATGTATCTTTAAGATCCAGTTTTATATATTATTATGTATTAAGATATCATTAATCTTTGCTGTATATGCACATCTCCATGTAAATTATTCATTAAAGTATAAGATAATTAGGTTAAAAATGTAAGCTATGACGTCATCTTGTTTATGTCATATTGTTTATTTCATTGATCACTTAGAAACAACATATTTAATGACGTAAGCAGTGATATTGAGTTCAGTTTGAATTCAGTCTGATGAAGCATTAAAGCGAAACCGGTCACACATTCTACGTGTTGGTGTTGTTTATTTTATATATATATATATATATATATATATATATATATATATATATATATATATATATATGTATATATATATATATATATATATATATATATATATATATATATATATATATATATATATATATATATGAGAGAGAGAGAGAGAAAGTCCAGCTCTTCGTGGATTTTTTATTTTTAAACTTATTGCCCCCGTGTTGCTGAAGCTTTTGTCAAAAAGAAAAACATTACTAAA
Organism: Sinohyriopsis cumingii; assembly: GCA_028554795.2. Lineage (NCBI taxonomy): Eukaryota > Metazoa > Mollusca > Bivalvia > Unionida > Unionidae > Sinohyriopsis > Sinohyriopsis cumingii. Next base: position 108,931,641 of record CM068840.1, on the reverse strand, counting down.
TGAAACAGTGAATGTAAACTATGAAAATACATACCATACTCCGTCAGGGTTTAAATATTCACAATAGTTATAGTCTCCATTAGGTTAAATCCCAAGAATGACCATTTTGCATGTTGTCTAATTTTCTTTGCAAGTATAATGACCTCTCCATTCCCAACAATTAAGATCTTGTTTAAATTGCATGTACTCTTCCTGTACTTCGGTGGCAATTGTTTTTGATCTTTGCTCATGCTAGATGTACTTTAAATTGGTGTTGGTTCTGTCGGCGTTTTCAAAAATGTCTCTGGCTGAGGAATTTACAATAGTAACCACCTGGCATTTCCTTTAACTATATGGTACAGTATTCATGATACACATGGGTAGCCTCATTTCCCTAATGGCAGCCTCACTAATCTGATCTGGTCTGCAGAATCTTGACCTCAAACAGGTGTTATCTTGGAATGACTGAATACAGCCATAGCATATTTAATTAGCATGTAAATCCCACTACAAAGCCATCTGATTCTTTTAATAATGGAAGTGGCAACAAAAATTAGAAGGAATTGCTTACCTAGTGGTATTAATTGATAATGGAATGTGGTACTGCACTTGTGCACAAGTAAAATCAGTCATCAGGTAATACAGATTTACAATCAAGAAGACATCTGTCTGTCTGTCTGTCTATCTCTCTCTCAAAGGGGCATACAGATTATTCGACTTTTTAGGTGCAAGAAAAAAATTGTGAATAAATCTTTGTCATGGTTATTCATCTTCTAACTTGTAAATTCTAAAGCACATACATGTAATTAAATTTTAACAACGTATATCACAAACAACGTGCATTAACGGTGCATGCTGCTTTAGCGCAATTACATCTGATCTATGTTAATTTTTAATACTGACGATCATGTAAATGTTTAAAATACTCAATTTGGGATCCTATATTTGTTTACACATGATCTCTTTCCTAAAAATAAAACATTTTTTACAAATTATTTTCCATACAAAAAATATGATAAAGCCATTTGGATGACATAATCCATATATAAGTAAATTCGGAGTATAAGATGAAGCTAAGATTTTCTGGTCAAAAAGTATCATTTTATAGGCCAGAAAATATGGTACCTATGTAAGTGCATCAGATGGCATCATATGTGCGAAATAAAGGCAGCTAATTTGAATGTTTGAGTGTAAGAAAGCCTGTAATCCTTCCTACTTATAGTAACTGTTCATCCACTGTCATGAAAACTTTTCTGGCAATACATCAAATTGACATTGCCAAAAGGAAATTGCATCGGATTAATGCATAAACAGTATAAACATTTTAAACATTATGTATCCAAATGAAGATATCTGAGTTGAAACATGAGACTACTGGGCAAATATATACATGTATTTTCACGGGAGAGAAGAACCAGTACATTATAATTCATCACATAACCAAAATAGATGGTTCAATGAAAGTCAGGGATAAAATCAAGTAGACTGTATTCAACCATGTGATGTACAAATAATGTGATGAGAAATTTATTCAATTTAGTTAGATTTGTTTTAATCATGAGCACAGTGAAAAAATTCACTTGCCCAACTCAAAATGGCAAGTAAATTTTCTTTTAATCACCAACCTAGTCTGACAAGTTCTGAATTAGGGCTTGACCAGCATTTCTATTTAATGAAAAGTATGTTCAATCAACTTAGAGACTTTGTTCATGTAAGGTTCATACTATCTACTGGAAGTCTTTTTCCCTTTTTCATGCTTATAAAAGTGCTTCTCTCTCTCTCTCTCTCTCTCTCTCTCTCTCTCTCTCTCTTTAATACTAATCAATGTTTTACCAGTGGGAGAGAAGAAACATCTCAATTTGTAATTACTGGTATATTTGCTTGCATTTAGTAAATAATGATTTATTTCACTGAGTGGGTGAACAACTCAGAAGCCAAGAATAAAAATGCTTTGAGTTTTTTCAACCATTAGATGAAGCTCATTTTTCTTTTTATTCAATGCTCAAACGTACTGGCTAGCAAGAGAAATGACAGAGTGAAGGTGATTTCTTAAATTATCTAATGTAATAATGTCCGCTGCTTACTGTTTATGTTCAGCTGTATTTTGTGAACATTCACAGGGAAAATATCAGTAGTAACTTAATTCTCTTTCAAGGTTCTTTCACACATAACCCAAAAAACTGAAGAAACAAAGTCTGAGTATGTTGTGGGATTTTAGTTTTTTCAGTCATATTGCTATGATGTTTGCAGAGTGGCAGATGTCTAGCACTGGGACATTATGCTGCAGACATGTAGCATGATGTCCAACCCAGCCACATTATCCTGACACCAGGCTGGCCAGTTCTAGCACTAATTTTGTGATGCTGAGTACCAAGCAAGGCAGCAGTTAGTACCATTTTTATAAGTCTTTGGTATGACTCAGCTGGGGTTCAAACCTGTGACCTACTGCATCCAAGGTGGATGCTCTAACCACTAGGCCACTGGAGCAGTCTTGTGGGATTTGAACATGGCACTCTTGAATGATGGTGGCCATACTTACCACTAGATCAAGCAAGTGACAAAATGGCTGATCCATCAATGATATTGATGTCTACTGAATATTTTTCCTTATTCACTCCAGTCAATTTTTAAAATTATTTCTATTGCAAAATCCACTAATTCTAGCATAAAATAAAAATGTTTATTACTCACCTATCTAGGTGAGTGGACTTTTAGAAATGTTTCAGCCCCCAATAAGTCATTTGTCAAATGAAAAAGCTTTATTTACTTTTACTCTGTACGTTTTCACTGTTATAAACTATTTATGCTATAATATATCTTATTGTGTGGGCACTGAAGTTCAGATATTTCATCAATAACGCTATTGCTGTAATTTGATTTGTAATAAACTGGGCATGATTTTCCCAATATGCATGTCTCAAACTTGTATACACTGTCCAAGAACCTAAAAAAGTAGCTGACACATCATACATGATATTATTCTATTAATGCTGCAATTTCAAAGTCAAATATGATGACCAATCCTAGTCAGGTTTCATTGAAAATAACAACATGTACTGTATTCCTTCATTATAATGCTGTGTATAGGTGCTATACAGTATACTGTCTTATAGTAATGGGGGTATCTTGTTGGTTTTAATGGCACTTTTAACACATTACAGTATTTACCGTATATATTGGGACACTTTAATTGTTGGGACACAATAGTAATACCAATCTTTATAGTAATGGGGGTATTTTATTGGTTTTTATGGCACTTTTAATACATTATTGGCTATACCATGCTGAGGAAATGAAAACTAGATGCCTTTTCTGAAGGACATACCAAACTTCTGACTGAGGCTGGTTTGGATGGATCAAACCTGCAACCCTTGGATTACAAATCTAATGCTCAATCAAGAAACTTTATTATGAAACCGTCTTGTATATGATATCTATAATTTTACTCTCACTGAATGAAATGGGATTCATGGCTATGCATTACGACAAAAAATGTGTAATAACAAAGGCTCTTACAGTATGTAAGTGCAGTTTGTGGTTTGGGTAGAAAATGCATATTCTTGTGCAGTTAACTTTGTGTAATTTTTACTGAGAAAACACCCCCAACAAAAACCATTTACCTGCATAGGAATATCACAGTCAAAAATTATATATGTGCTCTGGGTCAATGTCACACAACATCAGTTAGTTTGTCAAATCTGCAGGCACTATTGAAATGATGCTTGCTTGCATCACTGTTGTTTTAAAACTCATTCTTTTAGAATTCCATTTTCTTTAGAATATCTAAAACTGTAGCTGTTGTTACTATACCAAATTTTTCCCCTAGTGTCTATAACATTGATGTTGACAACAAATCCATACTCTTTGATCATACTAATTCTATCCTATAAAAATAGTTCCATCCTACAGCACTAAGCTTGGCTGTTGTGTCTTCTTGACATGTGAATGAAAACAACTGAAGTCATAGCAACTTAAATATGTGTAATTATTTGTCTTCTCTGAAAGTTAACTGAGTAACTATGACTTTTAGAATACTGTTTTCATGATCTCCATCAGTAAAGAATCAAAAACAAGACCTCATGCCTGGTTAACAATGCCGTGGTTAACAATGCCGGGGCATTTAATTAACCAAAACCCCAACAAACAACAAACTTGGTTCTATTGATCCTTTACACAAACAAATAGCATCAATTACAACTATATGAAAAGCATATAAGCATAATCTTTCTAAAATGGTATATCTACAAACATTTAGCTCTTAATAATTTACATTAAAAGGTAGTTCATTTTTATGGTGCAAAGATTTCAGATTAGTCTGCTGTTTACCCTAATCTGTGTGGGGCCATCTGTGTCAGCATGCATGGCAATTATTGTTTTAAGTTCATATGCCCTTTGGTACAGTTCCTCACCAATAAGCCTACAACAGTAAGTATGTGCTAACTGTAAATAAACTGGCATTGTGTTTCAGAAATTAAGTACCTAAAACGAAACTGCACGTGTGAAGTGAGTTGTTTTAGGGAGGTTTTGGTGTAAAATTTAAATTTGAAATCTATATTCAGTTTTTAAAGATATGGGGTTTTGGTTTACATGGAAAAAATCATTAAAGAAGAAAACATTTGAGTCTGATCTTGTGGGGGTTCAAGTATGCCAGGGGTTTGGTTGTGAGGGATTTTACTCTGTGAGTGTGTGTGTGTGTCTCTCTCTGTTTTTCGAAAGCCACAAAAATTTGTACCCCATGAATTTAAAGTAATTCAATGTACTTTATGATTTCTTTAAAGTGATTATAGAAGCAATAATTGTTGTAATAAATATTACTTACTGTATAAAGTTTGTTAAATACGTCTATTCTATCTGAGGTAAATTTACAGTCTTCTAGGACAGTGCTGAAAAGTAAAAGGAAAGAAATTAAATACTGTATGCGCTTGCTTACAAGTTCAAGTGCAAACTGCACAAACCCAAATCTACCTTCGTATAATGTGATAGAACATGATTCTATGCAGTTCATTACGCGTTATCAGTAGAACAAACATAACCAAACCCGATCTGCCTGCACATTATGCAATGGCAGATCTGGAACAATGTTGTTTGCAGGTGGACTCCACTTATGAGTTTTAATGGTAAACATACCTGAATAAATTTCTTTTATAAACCTTTCCCTTGATAACTCAGTAACACTGGGGCCCATAAACATCAACTATAACATAAATGAATGCACAAGATAGTGAAGAAAACAAATTTTGGTTAACACTGTCAGCTGTGGAAGACACCAGTGCTTGCAACTTCTGTTGATGCATAGCAATTAAAATCTCCTTATATTTATATACACAGTACATTTTAGTACACTGAGATATCTCACAAACTTTAATGCATAGGCAAATGTGTGTTGCATGTTTTTCCTTTGTCAAATGCCAAATATAGTTTAATTCTGTGTGTGTGTGTGTGTGTTTAAATTATATTTCAGATTTTTAAAAAAAACAGTGAGAGAGACACACACACACACACTCACAAATATTCATATACTAGATTTTAATAATAATGGCTGTTAAGAAGCCAAATAGAGTTAATAAACTGATGACAGTCTTTTAATATAAATCAAACTGACATACAGTACTCACAAATTTGTGCAATAGTAAAGCTGAGCTGCCTCCCTCACAGTATTAATCTATGTTTATCCACTGTAAACAAACAGAACTAAACAAAAGATTCATAGTTAGAATTACACAAAAAAAGCCCAGAGATAAAGTCAAAAATAATGTTACAGAAGTTATTTCCTCAAGATAGTGACTTAAACACAGTACAAAATCATGTCTGTGCTGATAGCACATAGCAATGACTGAATACAACTCCATGTCATTTGTCACACAACAGGGATTTTTAATCTTAAGCGAACAGAAAATTATATTTGGCCTTTGCCAAAACAAAAATATGCAACACACATTTGTCTATGCATTAAAGTTTGGGAGATATCTCAGTGTACTAAAATGTTAACTCTAACAAGAAAGTATTTTACAATGTTTTAAAATAAAATCCATTTTGCATGTATCAAAGGAAATGGATTTTGAAACAAATATTACAATAAATAAAATGTGGTGCAATATGATTGATGCCATATATCAGTATATTTATTCAATAGTAAAAACTTAACTGATACATATACCAAGTACAACTAATAGCATTAACTGATACATCACACATTCTAAATATGACTATCAACATTAATTTAAAATGTACTAAATATATCAGCATTAATTGATACATGTACTAAATATGACCATCAGCATTAATTTATAATGTACTAAATGTGACCATCAGCATTAATTGATACATGTACTAAATGTAACTATCAGCATTAATTGATACATGTACTAAATGTAACTATCAGCATTAATTGATATATGTACTAAATATGACCATCAGCATTAATTTATAATGTACTAAATGTGACCATCAGCATTAATTGATACATGTCCTAAATGTAACTATCAGCATTAATTGATACATGTACTAAATGTAACTATCAGCATTAATTGATATATGTACTAAATATGACCATAAGCATTAACTGATACATGTACTAAATGTAACTATCAGCATTAATTTATAATGTACTAAATATGACCATCAGCATTAATTGTTACATGTACTAAATATGACTATCAGCAGTAGTTGACACAAGTATTAAATATAACTATCAGCATTAATTGATACATCTACTAAATACAACTATCAGTATTGATACATGTACTAAATATGATTATCAGCATTAATTGATACATGTACTAAATATGATTATCAGCATTAATTAATACATCAACTAAATATGATTATCACCAATCAGAGCCTCTACCCCCATGACTGGTCACATACATGAATGATTAAATTGCTAAACAAGCATTGGTAGCATATGACCTAGGAAAGTCATAGGGGTAGAGGCTATGAAAGGTGTCAAGGACCTTGGAAATAATAATGCAAAAACATTCTTTTGCTACAATTCTATGCATTTTTAATAAGCATATAGGAGATCATAAGACTTAAGAACCAATGATAGCATGTATTTCCTTGTGAATTTAATGCAATGTAAGCCTTACCTTATCGAGTTGCCATCTACATCATTCTTGGCAGCCTCAAGCAGTAAGGTGACGACTGCAGCATATGCCTCCTTCAGGACTGCTAAGTCCACCGACTGGAATGATGAGTCTTCTGTAACAAGAGATAGAAGGAATGCATACACTACTTTCAGGTTTCTGTCTAAATGGGCAAATAATGTAATAAAACTATTTAACGAAATGGAAAACCATACTCACCTTATAAAAGGAACTGTTATCATGAAGAACCTTACAAAGAGAGATTGCTGGATTTTTCTCAAAATATTTTTCAGTATTCATTCCTGTCTTTCTTGTTTTATTGCAGCTAAATCTCAAATTCAAACAGCACCCACTTTGATAGGGCCTTACATTATTTTTTAGATCATCATGCATGCCAAGTTTTCTGTCACAGTCAGGGACACTGGGTCCAAATCAGGGAAATTAGTGTAATGATAATTTTTGTCATAAATTTAAGTGTAAAGTACACATCAAAACCAAAACTAAGCAAATTAACAACAATGAATAATAGTTACTCAGGTTCTATTAATTTTCTTAATCTCACAAAACAGATAAAGCTTTATCCCTTTTCACTACATTGCACACATTTAAATTCATCTAACCAAGTACTCTTAAACTTGCCAACTTATTTCTTTTTTTCTGATAATGTATTTTTCTTCTAAAGCTGTCAAAATTTTAGAAAACTTCTACTGGGTATCCATCAATCCTAAAGATTGGTTACTGTGGTACCCAAACAAAGGGTAATTGAATTAAATTTGTAAGTCAAGTCCATTTTTTTATAGTTCATAGCATCCTATAAATATCACTACCAAATGTCATCTGGTACAAAGTCCTAGAATACATCCTTATTGTCTGATAAAATTATAAAAATCTCCATCATCATCTAGTAAATTTACATGGTCTAGTCATCATAAATACAATCTGTTTCCCTCTCCTTGGTCTCACTGTCATATGTGCATGCATTTTTAGAGACTGAGCTTGAGCTTTTTATGTAACTCTTTGATCCTACAATTTGAGGAATCTATTTATAAATGTTTCAACTAAATACATCAGTTGTGTGGAAAGATCAAATAAAAATCCTCTGTTACTTGCCACTGTACCACACTCATAAATCAATTAAGGAGTTGTCATATGGGAAAATAAGCTATGGGATTAAGGTCAATTATTTACTGGAGGTAGATCTCTGCTTGGCACTTAAAAAGTACATGTACTTGTGGCTCAATCAAAAGGATTGTCAAATTGAAAACAAAGTAAGTGCTTCCTTTACAAGGGCAAGCAGAAAAATTTTATTCAGTAAATGGGTACCCTATGGCTCATTTTATTACCTGGGTTATTATCAACAGGTGGGTAACTGAGTGCCTGGATACCTGTTGACATCTTTATTTATTTCAAATTGTTAGTGTACATTTCAACATGGTACCAAAATGATCACATTTCCAGACAGACCAAGAACTGATTTATACTTGTCAGGTTGCCTGCAAGTTGTTATAAACAATGCATGACTCAATATTGAAATACTGATGAGCAAAATAACTTACTTGTGTACAATAAAAGAATCAGCGTATGATACGAGCCACAATGTGATTGGCTGTTAGGTCAGTAACCACTTGACTGATGGAGTACAAAAGTTGTAAAAGTCTACTGAATGTTGTTTAAGCTGGAAATACCTATCCTAGGCAGATTTTTTATTTCTGGTAGTTTTTCATGGCAAATCTGTAGACCAACAGATTGGGACAAAAATCAATAGACTACGGGATAATCTGGGAGACTTGGCATGTATGGATGATGAGGTTAATTATGCAAATTCTCAGCAAACCTACAGCTGTACCTAACATGACCAATTCATTACTTGCCTGTCATTAAAATAAATCCACATATCTACTCTTTACTGGCCGAGTGGTCTAAAGCACTCACCTTTACAGATCACTGCCATCTCACCTCTGTCTGCATGGGTTCGAGTCTCTGGTTCAACCTATGTGGGTATGTGAGAAAGCTTGCCAGTAGCTTCTCGTGGGTCAGTGGTTCTTTCCTGGGTTTTCCTGCGTTCTTCCTCCACCATTAATACTAGCCGCCATGTATAGCCTATCTTGTGCTGAAAAATGGCGTTAAACCCCACAACAACATCTACTCCTTACATTTTAATAAAAAAAAATCTATAACACTCAACTATATCTCTATGCAATTAATCTTCCTATTTCTTCATTCTGACCCTCAATCTTCCTTTCTTTTACATAAAGAATGGAATATATAAACCAAAATACTGGTAATGTCAAGTCCAACTGACATACCCTAAACAACAGACATTCTGAACATATGCAAGACTCATCACATGATTTATTTTCTTTAATTCTATATAGTGATTTGAGCTCACTGAGTTTGCTTTAAACTTAATATCAATTATTATCACTAAAATATAATGTAAAATTTTACAAGGACTATTTGTATAATAGTGCAGAATTTTTTTTGTTTGTGGGGGACCTCAGGCATGAAAATAGGTGATGTCAAAATGAAAATATTAATAAAAAATGCAGAATTAGCAACTGTACAAATTTTTACTCCTGGGAATTTTGGACACAACTGATCTCATTCTTTCCTAAACTGATGGGCCCTGGCTATATTTCGAATCAACAAAGAAATATTTAAGTTACTCATACCACTTTGAATTTTCAGTCATACCCAGCTTTATGAGCACACACTACCATGTGATCAGTTCTGCTTGGTTTCAAAATGATGGCAGTTCTGGTTGATTTCAAAAGGATTGCACATTAAGGTTGAATTTTAATTGACAAAGGAGTAAGAACAGCATTGAAAATTGTAATTGGCTGACATTAGGAAAACATTGCTTTCAATGAATAAAACAAGTCCAAATCTTTTTATACAAGATCATAAATTCTTTTTTAAATACTGTCAAAGAACACTATTTTGAGAAGAAAATAAACTCAGAAAATGAGTCAATTTAAAGCATATTTTATTTCTTTTTATATATTTTAAGTACAGTAAAACCTGTCTTGAAAGACTACTACTCTTGATAGACCAAATTCTCAAAGCACAATCATTTGATCATATAGTGTCCTGACCTGCCTTGAGGCCACTGTCTTGAGAGACCATACTTTGTTTTGCACAATGGGTGGTCTTTCATGAGAATAAAAAGTGACATCATTTCAGGCATGTCAGTAGTCAATCACTGCACTATGATCTTTAAAAAAATTTATAACTGTTAATTAGTACATAAATTATTATAGGAACTTAAAATATTTAACTAAATTTCACCTAGTTTTCTTTCAACCCATATTGTTATGGCTTGGTAAAATTTGGATCATTTTACAATAAAGTGTGTTATAATAAGGGAGACCTATATCTACTGTGCATGTATGTACACAAAGTAGGTAGATATACTGCAGCAGTTTAGAACAGTTAATATGTGTACGTGCTAGTTCATGCAAATCAAGGCTGTTTTATGTCACAAATTTCACACACTAAGAATGTCTCTTAGCTAAGTACACGTGTTTATAATAGTCAAAGGGTTGCTTTTGAATATGTAACTAACAAATGTGAAAATAGCTCTGTTGTTAATTGATGATATAAATATAAATAGGTGCAGTTTCAGAGTGGGTGGGTTTTGATAGCTAAAGACTAAATTATATTTGAACTAATTATTTCCCATCCCAGGATGGTAGTGATAAATTTTCAAGATACAAATTTAGAAAAAAGTAGAAAAATAAAATCATGTGGGATAAGCGAGCTTAAAAGAAGGTTTGAACATAGAAATACTAAGAAAAAGGTGGGGTTTTTTCAAACCTGGAATTCTGCTGCAAGTTTTTAACTCATGACTTCTTGTTTGGGACACAAAGATAAATGTAGGTCTTTATATATAAAGAGTCACGAAAATTAATTTCCTACCATATCCTACATGAGATTATGTTGAGTTTAGTGGAAATGGCTTATCCTAAATTTAGTTATGCTAAGGCATGCATTTGCCTAAATTGTGAAGCAGTTTTAATTTGTTTTGCTTGAATACTTGGCTGAATTTCTTGTACGTATAAAGGCTTGCTTATACTTCAATTAGTTTCTTGACAAACACTGAATTTCACTGCTCTTTTGTAAGCTTGAAAATTAGAATACTTGGAACTGTCTTTTCATCTACCCTAGTCATGCCATTTTAATGAATGAATTCACCTAAACTGATCACATCATAACCAAGTTCAAGCCAAGAAGAAATATTAAATGATATGTAAAATGAGTTAATACACAAATTAATTTCATTTGTGAAATAGAAATATTAACTTAGACTGTTAGCAAAAATGTACTGGGTCCTTTTTGCAGATGGAAAGTCCTTTTTGCAAAAAGGACTCATTATTAATACTATATATTGTAAAGAAAAACTAATTATGTAAAATGAGTTAATACATAAAGAACCCATTTAGCAAAAAGGACAGATTTTTTTAACACTTTATGTTAAACAAGGTATATTATATGCTATGTAAAACTAGTTACTACACAAAATAATTTCATTTGTGAAATAGATATATTGGTTGATACTGTTAATAAGAACATATGGTGTTCTTTTCAAAGATGGTAAGTCCTTTTTGTGAACAGGACCTATTAAATGCTATGTAAAATGAGTTACTACACAAAATAATTTCATGTGCAAAATAAAAATATAGACTGAAACTGTTAATAAAAACCTCCTCTGTCCTGTTCGCTGATGGCAAATCCTTTTCGCGAAAAGGAGTCCTTGTTGCACTTTACATCAACTCCCCTCCTCTGAAAAGCACGATTTGGAAATCAGACTCAATTAATTCTATCTCTTTCTTTACAACATTTTTATTGCTACTTTTGAGTCAATACAGGTATAAATTTAGCCTAAAAATGTTTATGAAATCAAATGAATCTGATGTCACGACCGTGTTATGCACAGGAGGTGACAGCTGGATGATATTGCCTTCATTAAATATTGTTACCTACTGGTAATGGCAATAAAGTGACCTAGGTTCTCCCTGCGGTCAGCACAGGCACTTGATTTGGGGGAAAACTAATGTGTACACTCATCAATTATAGTACACATCACAGGGGTCATGTATGTGTATTTATTCATTTTAAATTAAATATAAATTGTTCTTTTAAAATTTAACACTAATTTACTTTAACCAAAGTCTATTAAATCCTGATCACTGAATGCTCTGCAACTCAACTGTAACACTAAGAAACTTCCAGACAACAATTATCTATTGCTATGGATTTTTACAATGGTGGCCATGCACTAAACTTGGGTAAAAAAAAGGTAGTACGAATTTGTTAATCAATATGCGTAGCTTTCATCGTGACATCACAGCGTGCGACATTCAATCCGGATTGAACTGGATCGCACCTGTAGGTTCATTTTGTCCAAAAATGTATACATACTTTAACATTGATTTTGCCGTATGCACCTCTCGTGGCGTCTAAATAATTACCTTCCAAAGGAATATGGATGTAAACGAATCAAAATAAAGTGTATACTTGCCACTTCAAGGTATGAAGAATCAAATTCTAAAAAATGACAACCATTACTGAAATAGTCAGAGTTAAATGCCTACATGACCCGTGTGACTTGTAACATAGTATACACATTAGTTTCCCTTCGAATCAAGTGCCCGTACGTCATAATTCACTGCAATATATTGTATTCTCTATAATAATCTGAAATACAATTATACATGCCGCAATGACTCGTTTGGTATGATGAACCTTGACGAGCTCAAAACATTATCGACAACCGATTACTGATTGAAAGATATGAAAATATTACTGGCTAGTGCATCTCTGCTCCGCACGTCTAATAAACCATCACAAGCGCGGGTTATGAAAGGTTGGAATATCTTATCAGGAATGTGGGCAGCATCCCCAGCTAGAGCCAGTCCTTCTAATGTGCACTGTCCGAGTTCCATTTCGTGTGTTTACTTCGCCCACTTCCGCATTGGTATTTTTGTGTTATCCAAGAAAGAAGAGTTTTGTTTACATATATACGAAACGAGCTTGAGACGGCTCCGGAATCTTTTCAACCCAAACGCTACGTGCGGTCGGGACGATTCGAACGGGACTTTTCGGCCCAGTGCAGATTTGAATTTTTAACGTAGCTTTAACATAGCTTTATCAATTTCTTTGGTCATATCGCTACGATTTATGCAGTGTTACAGTTTGTATAGTGATGTCTAGCACTTGGGCATCATGCAGCAACATGAAGCATGATGTCCCAACCAGTCACATTATCATGAACCAGGATAACCAGTCCTAACACTATCGTCTTAATACTGAACGCCTACCGAGGTTGCTGCTAGTACCATTTTTATAAGTCTTTGGTATGTCGGGGTTAGAACCCGCGACCTCCCTCATCCGAGGCGGACGCTCTAACCACTTAGGCCACACGAGCGGTCGCATGAGTTTTATTAATGAGATATAGAGCAACTTGAATGATTATGTTTTCATTTTGACAAACTCGTATAATGATGCTTGAATAATGATGATAATATTAATGGGTATATGGAATAATTTGGTAATTTTCGATAGTGCATATGGCTGGAATGATTTTCGCCAAGCACCTCCTTCCCACTGACAGTACATAATCGCCCATCATGTGCAAATGCTGGTGTACACACACACACACACACACACACACACGCACACACACACACACACACACGCACGCACGCACGTACGCACGCACATACATACATACAGACATACATACAGACATATATACAGACATAGAGAGAGAGATGTATTTTTCATTAAAATGAAACGAGACTTTAAATGAAAAATGTATACAAGTGGTATAACATAGCTATTATACATATATTTTGTTTATATCACATACAAGTACACATAAATGCATTTTCAACGAACTACAGGCAAATGTGTATTGAAAAAACTGAACATTTCTTCCCAGTGTGTTCTCTACAAAATGTACTTCAGTACCTTTGTTGGTATTCACAATCCACTTTGCAAATTGATAAGTTGCTCCTTTCTTAGCTTCTAATGTCTATCATATTAATTAAATAAAATATAAGACAGGCTTATGGTTTAAAATTAAAGATGTTTGAAATGAAGAAAGTAGAGGACTTCAAGCACATCCTGGTTAGCTTCAACCGGCGAATATAATGAAACGAGTGAGGAATTCAAACATTCAAATATATGAACAGTTGGTGTAAGTACTTTATTTATCGTAAAATCACACAGTCGAAAATCCACTTGGTGTAAGTTCAAGTTTGGGGTTTCATAAAGTTCAATTTCTTATTCTCTTTCACTCCACAGATTTCTACGTATGATATCCCTTATGCAACAGAGAGAGAGAGAGAGAGAGAGAGAGAGAGAGAGAGATTGGGGGATTTCAACTAAATTGTGTACCACGTTTAATTCATTTAGAAAACGGGGATAATTTTAAAAAAAATCTGGTTCTTTTCTTATGTCGTTAATGACAAATCAGTGAAATTCAAAAACTAAAGTAGAAGGTAAGAAGCAATAGCCTATTGCTGAAACAATGGCGATAGGTCTATATTTGTATTAATGTATATAACGGTATTGGTATATCAAGTTGTTTTATACCAACACTTTAATGTTATTTTTCATGCACACACACACACACACACACACACACACACACACACATTATGGTTATCTATTTTCTTTAGCCCGGAACCATAATAGATGGCGATGTACTAAATGATTGGAAATCTAGTCTTACTTTACAACGATTGTCAACCTTGTACACATGATCACGTTTAATATTTGGTATTTGCACATAAAAAAGAAGGGACAAGCCAGTGGTGTCACTAGGGTTGATGTCACCCAGTGTGTTAACTCACTGTGTCACCCCCATGGACCTCCTTCCTGCACAAAAATTCAAAATTCTGTAGACAATCATTTGGTGTCACCCCTTCTGTGACACCAGAGGGACAGACTCTCATCTTTCCTCCTCATTTGTTGATGACAAAAAGGGAGCGGGGTTTGTTACAAATGTCGATTCTGAAAAATGGTGTTGACTTGTTGTCTACTGTGCAGATAATGGATAATGGATAATTCAGTTATATATATATATATATATATATATATATATATATATATATATATATATATATATATATATATATATATATATATATATATATATATATATATGGAATTAGTTATGATTGCATCACAATATGTATGTATGTATATGGAATTAGTTATGATTGCATCACAATATGTATGTATGTATATGGAATTAGTTATGATTGCATCACAATATGTATGTATGTATATGGAATTAGTTATGATTGCATCACAATATGTATGTATGTATATGGAATTAGTTATGATTGCATCACAAGAGAATTATTGATTTAGCAGTTAATACAATTTTATCAAATGTCATGCATGTATCGCAACGAATGGGTCTAAAAGTAGTGTTAATACTATGCAAATGAGACAGAGACAATGATTCAGAATCAGTTGTGTAATTCAAATATAGAAAATATAACGATGATTATGGTAGGGTAGCCCTACATGTTTTGCAGGGATGTTAAAAGAAGTAGCAGTTTGCAGATGCAACAAAATGCTTCGTTGATGAAGAGCCAAAAGTACTTAGAAAAAATATGGTACTTTAAGTGTTGACAATTTGTATACTGATCGCTATTTGAAATGTCTTTATTTACAAAGCGCACATTAATAATAGATCGCATGGAACCGATTATAATTTACAGATAAATCCAAAACGAAAACGTAGATCCGTGTAACATGCATATTTATTTTGTGTCAGGTGCTCAGGTATTATTTCAGAAGACCCATCCCAACCCCCAACCCCAAATAATCTACCTTGTATGGTTTTAGCTATTGACAAGAATATCATTATAAGATTAATTGTGGTGCTTCAAATTGCTGAACAACAGTTTGCACCATATTTGATCGAAACGGAATGACTTCTTTTACACTACACTAATATAACCATGATAGATTATCCTTCTGCTGATAAGTTAGATGAATGATTAAATTTACTTATCGATGTTTCTTCGCTTATTCTTTTTGTTGTTGTTTATATTTTTTTAAATTCATCTCTATTCTGTGATTAATGAGTTATGATTATTTAGCGTATTTTCATCGTACATTTATGCCTGTCCCAATTTATTTATTTCACGTGCTAAATACCAAAACTGTCCTATGTTTTCTCTTATGTATATTTCATTTACTAACTCTTAGTCAATATTTTTTAAATTTCTATGTTGTAATTTAGATATAGTAATTTAGATTATATATATTGTAATTTAGATAATACATATGTAATATATATATATATATATATATATATATATATATATATATATATATATATATATATATATATATATATATATATATATATATATATATATATATATATATATATTGTAATTTAGATTATATATTTTGTTATTTAGATTATATATTTCGTAATTTAGATTATATATTCTTTTCAGGAAATTGTTTTCTCTCTTCGTACTTTTAGAGAAGAAATTAGGCCTTGATGTTATAATTTTTTTTGTTACATGTTTAGGCTCTTACAAAACGTAACAAGAAAAAAGTGAAAACAACAAGCTTTGTAAGATTTAACAAATAATTTGTTTCCCCAGAAAAACAAAGTAAAAATGAGAAAAAGTACGTACGGTTTTGCGAATCAAATCCAAAATAATCGAAGAATAATCCAAGAATTACAAAATTGAAGTCCTAGTAATAAAAAGTCCTAATGAAACTGAGTTCTAATCCCGATGAAATCAAAAATGGAAGGTGATGACGTATGCTGTGGTCAGCGCCGTATTGATGTGCCAACCGTTCTTTGTTGAATCACAGAAAATAATATTCCAGTGTTTGAATTCCGTGTAATTTTCGATAACTGTCATTGTCCAAGAATTAATTTAGAGCACTAGTATTACCGGGGAAAACAATGTTGAAATCCAAATTGTTTAAAGAAAATAAAAAAAATTAGCCCAAAAAACTGGTCACAACATTTAAAACACTTTAACTTCTCAAGTGTTAAGGCAAGTAATGAATATTCTTTCTCCAAACATCAATAATAAATCTAGCTACGACGCGAAACAGATGGGTCAATCCTCTGGTAAAACTTAATTGATGAATGGTATTTGTCACGTAATCCACGTATGGCTTCGATTTCTCTTTATGAATCTGAATTGAGAAATAATAATTTTTTTTATAAAAAAGTTGCTTTCTTCAACTCTTACTGGTTCATTCAGTGTCGTATTGATGTCAACTTTGTATCTAATACTGACCTAGTTACTGGCCTTGATTCACAAGGCCAGTAACTAGGTCAGTATTAGATACAAAGTTGATATTATTAGTTGTTTACGAAAAACAGTTTGGTCAAACAGAACTGAACTGAATTTCTGGACAATGTCAAATTCAGTAAATAAAGTTACATTACAAAAGCATGTAATGGAACAGAAAAATTTAAAACTAACAAACAAACAATTAAATTAAATCAAACATAAATTAATTCAAATATACATAACAGCTTGCTAACCAAATGTTTAATTAATATTAATTTTAATGGTGAAACACATTATTGAATACTATCTTTGAAGGATGTAAAAGTCCGTTGTTATTTATTTATTGTATTTGAGGAGTAGTTAGAACTAGCCAATGCTTCTTATATATAATATGAAAATTCGACGTATATGTTTTTGTTTATATGAATTTATCGCACCGTTTACCTTGTTTAATATTTTTTAAATCAACAAATATAAGTCATAAATTTATTTTCTCATTATAGTTTATAACAAAAAGCATCTGCGTTTGTACATTAAACCAGAGAAGTTGCATATGACACATGCTTCATTGTGGATGCATGCATGTATATAATTAAACAACATATTTATCTAACTAGTTATTAAAACTCGTGTTTCTGTGCTAAGAATACACACATCTACGAACCCAACCACATCCCCCACAACACAAAATTTTATAATTTCTTTTTAAAAGTTCAATTTAGAGAAACCAGTGTACAAAACGGACTCTCGTCTTCAAATGCATGCATCATTAAAATATAGATGCACAATGGTTGACTAGCTGATACATAATATACCATTTTATATTATTATCGTGTTCAGTGTATACTGCTCAATGCTAAGGAGTGGGTAACTGACATATTTCATAACTTTTTTTTACTGTCTTTCTTTTTTATTATTTCTTTTTTAAACAAAGGACATCACAATATATATTTTACTGGCAAACTGAAAAAATAACCGCATGTCTTTCATCGTTTGACATTTCTTTTTCTCAGCTACCCCACTTACACCCGAACCAGTGGTAAAATGGTATTTGCAATTTCTTATCTGAACCAAGTTCTACAAATAAGACTTTATACTGTTCCATACAGACGGGGTGCGTCAGAATACATGTCTGGCAGGAGTCTTACTTCTGGGACTACGTCTAAACCATGATCTAATTTTTCACATTCCACGGTACCGCTCCGGTGGTCTAGTGGTTGGAGCGTCCGCCTCGGATGCGGAGGTCGTGGGTTCGATCCCCGGCCGAGTCATACCAAAGACTTACAAAAATGGTATTTACAACTGCCTTGCTTGGTGGTCAGCATCAAGAGCTTAGTGTTAGGACTAGTCGGCCAGGTGTCAGGATGATGTGACTGGGTGGGACATCATGCTACATATCTGCGGCATTATGCCCCAATGCTAGACATCACTAGAAACTGTCCTACTGTCACACTGCAGACATGGTGCTGAAAAATTGTTAAAGCTACGTTAAAAATCCAAATCACACACACACACACACACACACATTCCACGTATATATAACCTGTCCACAGATCATTGAAACATCCTCGTCTTTTTTCGATAAAAGTCGAGTGTCATGTTTACCCCGACCCAGAGTAGCCCAGTTTGAAATATGTATAATCAAGGTAATTCTGACGGGTCATTGTTTGATGTCGAACATTGCCGAAGGCTAGCACTAATCCGTTACGTAAGATTGTTGTGGCTAGAATAGAAGAACCGGACATCGGAGTTGCGAAGTCACAGACAGCCAATTATCACCTAGGTGTCGAAATGTTTCCAAGATCAAAAGAAATTGCCTGAAAAAGTGGGAGTGTCCTAACTTCTTTCCCCTGCAAACAGACAGACAGGTTGAACTGGCCGCTAAGACGATTGGACAGGGGCACAGCGCCACCCAATCAGAATCGAGATGGGGGGAGACCTTGATTTGGGTAGAATGATATCCCTGCGTTTTCCGGCAAAAGTTAGTTCGCTGAGAGAAATTACCCAGAGAAGAGGTTAGCGTAACTCCGAATAGCCATTCGTTATTGGAGGGAAAATCTTAGAGCGGGAAATTCTAAGTACAGAAAGCTTCAAAGGAAGCTTTGAGGGACAGACCAGTTAAAGTTTGGTCCCGTTGTCTCAGATAGAGAGACGGAGGAAAGGAGGAAAGGAGAAGGTGAAGTTGAAGTCTGGGAGCGGAATTGGAGGAGGAGATAATAGAGAGGGAAAGGAGAAGAAAGGAGAAGTTGAAGTCTGCAGCGAAGCTGGAGGAGATAGTAGAGAGGAAACAGAGACAAAGAAGGAGTTAGAGGAACGGAAAGAAGGAAGAATCAGCGGGAAGAAATAGATGAGTAGATGCAAGGACAGGGGGAAAATCGAACTCACACTGTAAATCACGGGATGAATTAGGCTGTCACTTGGTCGAGGGAAAGACGAGTGATTGGAAGTTATCGTTTTTAAATTATCACATTTATTAAATTGTTATTGATTGAATTTCATCTTCGTGTTCTCTATAATTTAATCGTCGGCATTGCTGACTGGGGGCTCAGAGCTGTAAATCTACATCATCACTAATTTAACTTTCTAACCTAACGAGCCAGGGTGGAACTTTCAATTTAATTTAATTAAATTATATTGGGAGAACCCCACCCCAATACGCGAGAACGCCACATCGAGTAACTTCAAATGCCTGAAGGTGAGGGAGGAAAGCTTGGTAAAAAAATTGGCTTACCATAATCCGGCTAGATGTGCGAAGGACGAATTTTTATAAAACTATAGGTGCTGAAAATAACACTGGGCGACGTTTCAACGATCGACGACCTGCTCTTTTATAATGTTTTATTGTTATCCTTTCATTTTTGCAAGTGAAGAAAGCAGAAATATTCAGTTTCATAAACCTCTACCTATTGCTGATATTGCGGGTAGTCTTTGAGACGTCATATAGTCTATTGACGTCACCAATTTTTTATTACGCTTTAATACCCCGTGCTTGAGCGCAGTTTCTAAATGGTCATTATTTACAACAGATGTATTGTTGCTGGTAAAAGACCGAGATTATTCCGATTGATCCCCCAGAGGTCACTAAAATCGCGAAAATGAAAATGGCGACGGATAATTCGGCTGTCATTCGGAGAAACAGGCCAGGGACTAAGGCAGAGGTGGGCAAATCTGTTTTAATCTATTGCATGCTCATTTATAAATGTCCCCACTTGTTACAAATATAGACGAGCAATCATGTGGTCCACCAGTTGGGTTGGTGACTGGCAAGTGCACCCCTTCCCTGTCAAATTAACCTATTTTCGGGTGCACCAATTTTCGAGACAGTGTACCATAAATCATTGTAACATATTGACAGATGTTTTTCAAGAAACACCTTAAACAGAGGAATGCACGTAACTAAAGACCTTTTTCACCAGAAAATGCTATAATTGCTTGTTGAAGGTATAGAACATATAGGACTTCATTTTAGCGTCCCTCATTCAAGTTTGATCCGGGTTAGCAACAAAGGTAGTCCTACGATGTAAAACATCGAACCTGATATTTATGTTTGGGACGTCGAGGTCTTAGTGTTCTGATAACGGTGAAGTGTAGCGTATTCCGAGGTCGATTAACGTCGGAACTTTAAGTAAAATTTTCAGGAATATCTTGCTGCTAGTACCATTTTTATAAGTCTTTGGCATGTCGGGATTCGAACCCGCGACCTTCCTCACCTTGGAAGCCTGTATCGGTTCTTTTGTACAAATTAACGTTTTTATTAATAATATTATGAATTTTATTCATACTTTACTTATTCTGATGTCCTTTTCTTGATAAATTCAAATTCCCACACAAGCAAATGGACATATTTTCAAGTTCCATTGTCCTACATTTCTGTTAGTTGGAATGCATTGGAAGCTGGGAATACCGAAATCGGTTAAAATGATGAAAAGAATCTTGAACAAAATGAATCTATCTAAACACCTTCAATTGTAATATATCTTTAAAAGAAGAACAATTTGACTTAAATACATTTCATGGCATAGTGTTAAAGTGTGAAATGAGAGAGAACTGCCACTAAATTTTTTTGTCAAAAAATATTTATGATTATGTTTTGTTTTGCTTTCTAAATAGAGAAATGCTACATATTGATTTTCTGTTCCTTATAATGACAATATTTGTTCAGATTGATATTCACAAGGAATGATATGAATTGGTTTTACTAGTTTATGTTTTACCTCTTTTTCACCTATACAAAACATGTAAATTTTAATTTAAATACCACTGTCTTTAGATATGAATCATATATAGAGCAGATGATCTGACATTTATAATATCTAGGTGATCACAATCACAAACATATCATAATAACTATCACTATATTGTATCAATGTCACCTGTGATTTGTTAAGTCCAAGGCTAACCTCAAATATACATTACACATGAAAGTTGCACCTAAATTTAGTAATATATTTTGTTTAATGAATGATGACATGTTTGTATAATTTGATTCCTTGGTATAAATGTCAGTTTTTCATGAAATGAAGTTTGTGTACTTTTGAACTCAATTTATGTTGTATTGTTGACACTGATTACATTTTTTATGTACGCACATACCAGGAAGGGTTACTGTTCTTGCTGGCATTTGTGACCATCATAAAAGACTTAATTCAGAGTTTTTACGCAGATATTATTTTCGTATAATGATCTCCAAAGTATTTAAAAAGTAGCCATAGGCCAGCATATATATTCATTTCTTTTGTTTTACTGTGTTTTGAAAAATGGTGTTCTTATTTATTTCAGCCAAATATGTTGTACAATAGGCTTAATATCATATACGCTAAATAGAGACATTTGACTTTTCAACCATGAATATATTCGGATCTGAAAATGTCTGCTTTTTACATATGAAAGCAAAGAAAGTACCGTGGGTAATGAGGTTGCCATTTTGAAAAATCTTAATATTGATTGCCAGTGCCCTCTAGTGACACCCTCGGTTGTTACATGGGTCATAAACTCCTAGTTTTAGAGAGAACTCATTCTCTGAATGACATTACAACCACAACATTTTGTTTAATAGACAGAAAAATTTGTCGAAAATCCTATATATATATATATATATATATATATTTAAATGGTGCAGCATCTTACTGCCTAAATAACAGGCTTATGTAGCGTGTTCCCAAGTCGAGTCATGGGAGAACAATAAGTAATATTTTCAGGAATATCATAAATACTTGGCAGCCCATAATGACACTCTTCCACAAATTTAAATCTGATTGACTATCCTTACTTAGCAGTCTTTTTTCTCATGGGATCAATATCTGACAATAGCAAATGGATGCATTTTCTTTTTCAGTTCATCTGCTTAGAAACCAGGAATACTGAAATCAGATTAGTTTGAAAGATGTTTCTTTAATGAAATGAATAAAATATACTAAATCTTTGTTTTGTTTCAGATATTTAGCTTTCTTATAACCAATTTCAGCATTCCCAGTTTTTATTGCATTCCAACCAACTGAAATGATGTTCAGCAGAACTTGAAAAATGTCCATTTGCTTGTGTGAGAATTTGAATTTATTTAAAAAAAGAGACATCATAGTAAGTAAAGTCCACCTAAATCAACATGACTTTAATTTGTGGAAAAGTATCAGTATGTGCTGCCAAGTGTATGAGATATTCTTGAAAATTTGACATTTGTTCTGATGTCAGTCAACACTGGAACATCCAACACGAGGCTGTTATTTGGTCAGTAAGACAGAGCACAAAAACATAACAACATGATATGACTTACATTGTGGGATAGGGCATAACCGACTTTTGATCCGGAAATCGGATTCCACCGGATAGTATGAACTTCCGATTAATCGGAGTCGGACAAGGCAGGAACGACCGATTCGGATAATAAAAATAATAAAGTTGAATTTCTATAGCACCGTGTCTAACACTGCGTGTCATTCGATAGTGCGTTAATAAAGTTAAATAAGAAGTCAGAAAAGTCCAATATGGTCAACACAACGGGGTGAAACGATAATACTTGAGTTAGACCGAAAGATTTAAATTTATTAAAATATATAATACAGTCCTACCCGTTTATGTCAACATCCTCAATAATGAAGGCATAATATTGAATACATTGACACATGCTAATGAGGCATTAAAAGAAAATGATTCTTACAATCGTAAATATAAATAAAGTTAATAAGGAAACTTTCACAGCACAATAAACTTGTTTCAATCACCGATCACTTTGGAAAATGCAAGAATCGATCAGATTTCACTGCTTTTATTTAAGTCGCCGCAAGAGGCCAACTTTATAGGACCAAACAAAAGCCTGTTTTATTTTTATTTGACCGCGACATTAAAGCATGGCGGCAAGATCAACTAATTGTTGAATAAAGTACAGGATGGAACTGGCCGCTTGCCGACATAAATGATTAAGGCGGGAAAATTAAAGCCTGGCGGCAAGATCAACTAATTGTTGAACAAAGAATGGGTCGGCACTGTGGCTTTGAACTTTGTTGCATTTTGCTATAGTCCTGCCATATCCTTCCCCTTGTGAAATCGTGTGATATGCAAAACGTGTGTAACACGGTTTAAAAAGTTAATTTGAAAAACCTTTTAATTTAGCATTTCCGATTAATTGAATCGTATCCGGAATCGGAAAAATTTCATGCCCAAAATCCGGAATCGGAAATCAGTAGAAAAATGCTAATCGGTTATGCCCTATTGTGGGACTAACTGAATTCCACTGTTATCGGTAATGTACACTTACATGGTACAGATAAAGCAGTTAATAACGATAATTAGCAGATATTTCAGTTTTACCTATCATTATGAAGTAATATAGGAATTCTGCATATTTTTTCTAATGTAAATATTTGATGAAAATTCCAGTAGTATCCTTGTGACTTGAGTCACAAGATTTGGTTATTTTGATTTGATATGTTCTCATATTTCAATTCTTTCAGATGTGGTGTAATTGGCCAGTTGAATCTTTTGAAGAGATGGACAGTACTTTAGCTGTGCAGCAGGTTTGAAAGACAATAATATCCTCAGTTTAAAAGTACTCCATAAATAGGATAGCCATATGCCTAGGGTCTGTCTGAATCTTGCATTGGATCCACTTCCTCCAAGAACTACTGACCCAAGGCTTGTTGAATTTGTTATGCCCATTGTCCACCTGTCACACCTTTCTTAAGTAATGCAATTGGGTCAGTTTCAGGCACTGTTGTAGGGTATCTCTGTTGTATGAACACATTTCTTGTTAGGCCAAAATAAAAAATGTTTGGTTCTGGTGAAAGTGAAAAAAATAGGATTGTAATGTTGGTAGTAAATTTTGTTTTTAATGCTTTCTTTAGCCAGCGAGTGTTAGCTCATGTCATGGTTTCCAATCCAGTTTCCAGTTTGGATGTGACAAACAGAGCACAGTTGGTACTGATTTTTTTCTTCCATGCATATGTGATGAAAAATTATAGTGCTGGTCCATTGAAATAGGGTAGATCAGGTTGCCAGAACTACACACACTTTTTTCTTTGCCCTTAGAGATAGGTTGTTAATAAATAAAAAGTCTTCATGGCAAGTATATTTTAGCATGGAACAAGTGATTCTTCATAAGCCACTTGCCCTTTACCAGTTTGTGACAAATAAATTCTGGAGGACTGTTTAAATTTTCACTACAAGACTTCTTGTGATGTCTAGTTGGGCGTAAACAAAAATGGTGCCAATCTGATATCCATTGTGGCCACCATAGCAGCCATCTTAAAAATGTTTCTATTGATATGGGGTTTTCATCAGAAGACTTCTTGTGAGGTCCACTTGTGGCTGCCACACAGTGGCCATCTTGACAATCTTGTTATTGCTACACCTGAATGGATGGTCATGTCAATATGAGATTTCATTAAAAGACTTTAAATCGTATGAAAGGTAGTTGGTCTCAAAATGAAAATGCTGATTGCTGCCTCTCCTGAATGGATGGTCATATCAACATTTGATTTTCACTAAAAGACATATTATGATGTCTTGTTTATCTTAAATGAAAATGGTGCAGATCTGAAATCCAGTATGGCCATCATGGTGGCCATCTTGAACAGCTTATTATTGCTACAACTCCTGAATTGGTGACCATGTCATCATGGTGTTTTCACTGAAAGACTTCTTATGAAGACTAGTTAGTTCTAAAAGAAAACGGTGTTGCACTAATGTCCATTCTGGCTGCCAGATTGGCTATATTGAATATCCAGGTTCTTTCTCCACCATTAATACTGGCCGCCATGTATAGCCTATCGTGTGCTGAAGAATGGCGTTAAACCCCACAACAACAACAACCTACATAGATGGTCTTATCACATGGTTTTATCACATGGTCTTATCAACATCAGGTTTTCACTGAAAGACTTTACATGATGTCTAGTTGTTCCTAAATAAAAATGGTATCAAAGTGCTGTCTGGTATGACCAAGTATGTTTTCTTGTTTTCACTACTCGTTTTACATGGATGGTCATATCAGCTTGGGATTTCACTAAAAGACTTCATATGATGTCTAGCTGGTCCTAATTAAAATTGGTGCTTAACTGAAATCCAATATGCTTCTAGGAGGGAATTGCAACTTTTGCTGGTGGGACTCTTATTTTTGCCAAAATAGGAATACTGGACTCCATGTTTTAAAATCTTTGCAAGACCTCTACCTCTTAGGGACTCTTTATATTAATGTTGGAACAAAATTTTATACATGCAGTTATATTAGCATTATGACTCCTTGGTCTTAAACTAAGTAATAGAAATGAATGAAATGCAACAAGTTTTGTAAAATTCAACAAATAATATATTTCCCTCAAAGACACTGAGAATATTTAAAAAGAGCTTACAATAATGCAAATTAAATCCCAAAATAGTCCCAAAAGTTCTATCACCAGTCCTGATGAATAAAGTTCTGATTGAATTCCAGTGGTGATTGAAATAAGATCCAGTGTTGAAGGCATTGATGTGCCTTTAGTCTTGAATGTACTAATATACCAGTAGCCTGAAGTGTGATGATGTACTAATAGTCTTCCAATTAATCACAGTAATATAATCCAAGATATCCTTGTCTGAATTTCACTGTAATTCCAAATTAATGTTCATTCCAAGAACATTATTCAGGAGCACTTCATATTTCCAGTGGATAGTAATTTGAATAAATAATTCCACCCAAATGTAATACAGAACACAACAATAAGCCTGATTTCTGCTTCGAATGATTTCACAGGTATGAGTAATTTCTCAAGTAAACAACATTATTAAACCCTCCACTTGACCAGTGCCACAGTTAGTATTTTCTATGAATTAATGGAATTTTTCATTCTAGAACATCAGAAGTTGTTTACAAGATAAAATATGTTTGCTAAAATTATAATGAGGATGTGGTAAACATGAGGTATTTTTCTGGGAAATACCAATGTCCTAGAACCATACCTAAATAAATGTTTAATTCTATTGATAATGGTCCTAATATTTAACCCACACTTTTAGCGAAATATTAACTATGTATTATTTGTTTACAAAATAAAAACAACATCAGTGTCTTTAGTTGGGTACACCATGAACTTTATTTTGGACAAGTTAATCTCCAAAATACATTTAAAATACGTAACATTTATTCATGGATGAAAAAGCCTAACAAATACAAATTAAATACAGATAACATTTAGGAGGACACACATTTTTTTTATGACAGATTTTCCCTAAGCTAGACAGTGTACAGCAGGCAAACAAATAAACCATGCAGATAATGCATTATGCAACTGCAGATCAGCATATATTTTGTTTGCAGTTGAACCTGACTTATTAGTGAGTATATACGGTAATATATTGCCAGTACCTGTGTGAGAGGCATATATTTTGTGCCCCCCACCCCCCGGCAGAGAATTAGAAGTCCAAAATACATAAATTGCAATACAGATTCATAGTTGGAGGATGCTTAAATATAAGTAATATGATAAACACATTTCACAAGGTACCAACATCTGTTGCCTTTCATAAACATTTTTCTCTAAACTGCATGATGTAGACAAAGATATAAACCATGTATATATACATAAACATCTCTTCTATCAAGCCTTAATAGTTAGGAAGTGATGTCCTAGCAGGATGAGTACACAGGTTCTATTGGAACTCAATACCACCACATAAGATACGTAAGATAAAATATAAAGACATGTAATTACTGTTATATTCTTGAACTGTGGATCCATACACTTTATTCATATAGATTTACTAACTAAAATTAGACTTAAGCTCAGGATGATTTAAAATGTATAATTCTTGTATCAGCAGTTTATTTTTAGCATGTTATTTTTATTGTCCAATTAGATCATAATTCTAGTCCTGTCTGGCTTTAGTGTTTTATATTTCTTTCATTTAGTTGTTGCAAAGTTTGGACATCACTATTCACAGTATTTCTTTCTTCAGTTTATTCAGCAGACTATTCGAAATGACTTTTCCAACATAGAGGCCATATTGACACCACCAGATGGACAAGATGAAGGGGTCTGGAAATATGAACATCTTAGGTATTAGAGTTATCTGCCTTTGCAAACAGCTGATTTAGATGAACTTGTGTCAAAATATTCATTATTTTTTTGCAATCTTGATATAATTATTATTGCTTCTACTACTTTCAGAGTAATGCTTATTTATTGCATTAACATTTTACCCATTACAATGAAATAAGGATGCATGTTCCAGAAATGAGTTTTGACCTTTTATTTAACACAATTTGTAATCTAAGGAAGCATATGTAGCATGGGTGTTATTATCAAATTTAAACTATCAACTTCTGTGGTTGATGAAATTTAATATTAGAGATGAATTTTATACAGATGTTTTCAGAAGTGATTTTACATTTTTGATCCCTTCAATTCATTCACAGGCAGTTTTGTATGGAGCTCAATGGACTAGCTGTCAAGCTACAGGTAATTATTTATTACATTTTGCAAGGGTGTTCTTTGGATATAAAATTTGTAGTGTTTGATACAGTGCCTTATAATTTTAAGCTGCTTGCCGTGACGGTCATGTTACATATTTATGTGAGTTTCATAATTTTAAATTTGATATTGATGCTGCATTCTCATTATAATGCTGTTTGTGGAATCTATTGTGAGTACTGCCTAATAGTAAAAGCCATGGAAGTGATTGAGAGTACTGCTTTGTAATTTAGTCCATGCTATCCATTGTGAGTATTGCCATATAATGAAGTCCATGGAATCCATTGACAGTATGTCCATGGAATCCATTGAGAGCATTGCTTTAAAAGTCCATGGAAGCCATTGAGAGTATTGCCATATAATGAAGTCTATGGAATCCATTGAGAGTACTGCTTTATAATGAAGTCCATGGAATCCATTTAGTGTATTGCCTTATAATGAAGACCATGGAATTCATCGGGACTACTGCCTTATAATTAAGTTCATGGAATCCATTGAGAGTACTGCTTTATAATGAACTCCATGAAAGCCATCGAGAGTACTGCCTAATAGTGAAAGCCATGGAAGTCATTGAGAGTACTGCCTTATAATTAAATCCATGGAAGCCATTGAGAGTACTGCCAATTAATGAACTCCATGGAATCTATTGAGAGTACTGCCTGATAATGAACTCCATGGAAGCCATTAATAGTAATGCTTTATCATGAAGTCTATGGACTCCATTGAGAGTGCTGCTTTATGCTGAATTTAATGGAATCAATTGAGATTACTTCCTGATAATGTAGTATAACTTTGCTATTATATAACAAAGTGGGATCCATTACTATACTTGCCTTATAAACAGAATCATGTATTGAAGGGCCCTACAGTGCGGGAGTATAGCATTTATGAGTTTGAGACTTTTTCATCAAATAAATTCAATCACTTAATTTTTCATTAATCTATTTCATATTTAGCTTTCCTAGCTGAAGGCCATTTCCTCTGCCATCAGATGTGGCAACAAATTGTGAAAATAGACGATGTTTTTTGGATATAAAATTTGTGGTGTTTGATACAGTGCCTTATAATTGTAAGCTGCTTGCCGTGACGGTCATGTTACACATTTATGTGAGTTTCATAATTTAAAACTTGATATTGATGCTGCATTCTCACATTATAATGCTGTTCATGGAATCCATTATGAGTACTGCCTTATAATGAAGTCCATGTAAGCCATCGAGAGTACTGCCTAATAGTGAAAGCCATGGAAGTGATTGAGAGTATGGCTTTGTAATGAAGTCCATGGAATCCATTGGGAGTATTGCCATATAATGAAGTCCATGGAATCCATTGAAAGTATATCCATGGAATCCATTGATAGCATTGCTTTAGAAGTCCATGGAAGCCATTGAGAGCATTGCTTTAGAAGTTCATGGAAGCCACTGAGAGTATTGCCATATAATGAAGTCCACGGAATCCATTGAGAGTACTGCTTTATAATGAAGTCCATGGAATCCATTTAGTGTTATACCTTATAGTTCACGAAATCCATTGAGAGTACTGCTTTATAATGAACTCCATGGAAGCCATTATGAGTACTGCCTAATACTGAAAGCCATGGAAGTCATTGAGAGTACTACCTAATAATTAACTCCATGGAAGCCGCTGAGAATACTGCTAATAATGAACTCCATGGAATCTATTGAGAGTAGTACCTGATAATGAACTCCATGGAATCCATTAATAGTACTGCTTTATCATGAAGTCTGTGGAATCCATTGAGAGTGCTGCTTTATGCTGAAGTTAATGGAATCAATTGAGATTACTTCCTGATAATGTAGTATAACTTTACTATTATATAACAAAGTGGGGTCCATTACCATACTTGCCTTATAAACGGAATCACGTATTGAAGGGCCCTACAGTGTGGGAGTATAGTATTTATGAGTTTGAGACTTTTTCATCAAATAAATTCAATCACTTAATTTTTCATTAATCTGTTTCATATTTAGCTTACCTTGCTGAAGGCCATTGGATATGGCAACAAATTGTGAAAATAGACCAATCTTGAAATTACTTCTTCAAAACTGATGACCAAAATCTGGCCCAAACTTGACAGAAGACATCCTGGTCTGAAACCCTTTCAAATTTATAAGATATACTATAAGATGACACTTGGTTAAAAGGAGTAACAAAATCAGTGTACACTAACCTCCTACAATAATAGATATGCCTTATAAAAATCTTGGCTCACAAAATAAATGCATGCAATTTCCATGAGCCTGACATTCAGAAGTTATGTCTTAATTTGAGACATTGTAGAGTCAGTTTGATGTCATTGCCAGACCACTTTCTCCAGATATTATATGTGGGATGTGACTTTGCAGAGGAGAGAAGTGTACCTCATTGGGTCATTGGTAGCTGTACAGGCAGTAACTGCTCTCCTCTTATGACAGCACAACCTAGTAACCAGGTGATATTGGCCACTTTTGCTGGATTCATCTGGGAAAAACTTTAATGGTCAAACCAATTAAGTGCAGAATCCCATAGAGACCTCCTCACATGTGTATAAATAAGGTTTCCCATTGTGCTAACTAACATTAGGATTATTTCATCCATTAATTGAGCAGGCATGCTCTTCCTGGGTGACACAGGTAGAGGAAGGATGCCCGGCATTTCTTCTCTTATCTGTTCTCCTAATATAATGTGATCAGGTAATGTATATGCAGGAGAAAGCAAATTTATGTAGTAAATTATGTTTCTTCTATAATATTTACCTAATCACATTACATATGATCACTCCCACCCTTCCCAACGTAGTGAAAGAAAGGGGAGTTAACTGGTAAGAGTTGCTTCCCTTTATATAAAAATTGAGAGAAGGATTCAAAGGTAGCTAAGAAAGTTAACCTAATGTTGTTGTTGTTGTAGGGTTTAACGCCATTTTTCAGCACACGATAGGCTTTACATGGCAGCCAGTATTAATGGTGGAGGAAGAACCTGGGAACACCCCAGAAAGAACCACTGACCCTCGAGAAGCTACTGGCAAGCTTTCTCACATACCCACTTAACCTAATGTAATGTGATCCAATATATATAGGAGAAACATAATTTACTAAAAAAAGAATTGCTCTCTTTCAACAGGGTGAATGCAATCCAGAAACATGCACTCAGATGACAGCAACAGAACAATGGATTTTCCTTTGTGCTGCTCACAAGACACCTAAAGAGGTATTTTATTTGTGAATGCATTGCTACCTAAATCAGAAGTTTGGGATTATCAAAGAAGCATCCAAATTATGTAGCTATATATGCTGATATGACCATCCCAACTTTTCAAAGAATATTTTGGGAACTTCTCTGCTTATCATAGGATGATATACTGTAGTATCAATAATTTTCATGGCTTATCAAATATTTGTAAATTTTGTTGTTGCCCTGAACCACGAATTTAAAGACCCAGTGAAACATTAACCACATATGATGAAGCCCCCCATCCATGTGTT
This sequence comes from Sinohyriopsis cumingii, assembly GCA_028554795.2. Classification (NCBI taxonomy): domain Eukaryota; kingdom Metazoa; phylum Mollusca; class Bivalvia; order Unionida; family Unionidae; genus Sinohyriopsis; species Sinohyriopsis cumingii. The sequence continues at coordinate 108,899,863 of CM068840.1, read as the reverse complement.
TTGTTTTATTTTCACCATTAGTAAAAAGAATTATAAGGCATTTCATATTGTTTCCATACACTTATAACTATATGGTATCTGGAAGATGTAATCTCTACTTACTATCTTTGGTCAATATGTTGTGAGATAAGTAAGGAGAAACAAGTAAAAGCATGAGGTATTCAAATGCTAGTATTAATGAAATGAAAGAAAGAATAATAAATGATTTAAGAATATAAAAATTAGATTGAATCCTTATTCAAATCGATTCTTAATTATTGTAAAACTGTTGTTAAATATTGAAATTGTTGTGAAAGCACATCTCATTTTATCTGTGCAAATTTAATTCCAATAAACAACATTATTATAAAATGCTAGTACTGTTGCTTGTAACACCATTACTAATGCAACACTATGTATGTACACTAGTTACAGCAGGGTATAAAAACTCACACTTGACTGACTTTATGACAAAACCACTGAATCATCCCATGGCAGTCAAATTTGCTGGTACATAAAGTTGTTTGTGTATGATTACACCTAAAATTGTTGAATTAAACAAGTTAAGCTTGATCAAAGCCATGGATAATTAAGTCCATTCTTTCACACATTTTCTTGTTAACTGCAATTATCTAATTTGCAGGATCAGCTTCACTGATAAAATTTGATGGTCCAGTAATATAGAACACTTATCTTCACCGGTAATGAATTCCTTTTTTTAAAATCTCTGATAGTCTCCATGACCTGTTTAGTGTACCAGTTGTGAAATGGTGAATTTAATTCTTTGTTGTCTTTATTTATTGTAAAGTCTAGAGGTTGAAGTTGATCGATATATATGCATACATGCCCTCCCCAGAGGTATCTTGATAATTTTTGCTATTATAAGTGGCAAGAAAGCATAATTTAGGCATAAAAAGTGTAATCACTATATTATATGTCTGAATTACAGCACATATGAATAAGATATATGTACCGTTCCTGTGACCTAATGGTTAGAGCGTCTGCCTCAGATGCGGGAGGTCGTGGGTTTGATCCATGTTCGAGTCATACCAAAGACTTACAAAAATGGTACTAACAGCTGCCTCGCTTGGCGCTCCACATAAAGAGATTAGTGTTGATCTTGACAGTTGTCTCATTTGTGCTGTTACAGATAGTTGTATTCTTTTAAGTATTGAAGTGATTGCCATTGTAGGCATTGTTCTGGGGGAATGATTTTGCATTCTTTATTTGGAGTATAAAATACCTATAAATGTTCAGACTTTGATAAGCGAAACCACAAATTTAAGCATTCATGATGACATCTTGTTTCTTTTACAAAACCATGAAAATTGATACCCACAAAAATAATTAATAATGCAGTAGTTTCTGTAACCAATATATGCTGTTATTGGTATCATAGTTGAAGACCATAGATCCCATTCCAATGTCACCAGTTTTCTTATTGCAGCAAATAAATGGCAGGATGATTGTAAAGCACAGTAATACAATTTTGTTGTGTGGTTGTCACATGTTTTGCAATTTTTCTACAAAATTTGTTGTAGTCCCAGAATGAATGGCTGGTGAATTGTAAAAAGTATCTTACTCCCCTTCACCCACCCTTGCATGACCTTCACTGCAAGTCCTACATGTATGTATTAAAACCTTAGTATTTTTGTTTCAGTGCCCAGCAATAGACTACACAAGGCACACACTTGACGGGGCAGCTTGTTTACTCAATAGCAATAAATATTTTCCAAGCAGGTAAGAGAAAGAAATGCAGTGGACCATATTTACTGTATATATTGGGACATCATAAATTAATTTGTAAAACTTATAGAAATAAAGTATATAAATATATGCCAATAGACTACACAAGGCACACTCTGCATGGGGCAGCTTGTTTACTTAATAGCAATAAATATTTTCCAAGCAGGTAAGAGAATGAAACACAGTGTACCATATTAACTGTATATATTAGGACACTATATATTTTATATATTAAGTTTTAAAGTAATATTTTTTTGCACTATGTTCTGGGACATGTCATTTTCTTTTAGTCATAAGTTGTGGAACTCCTTTGAAACAATTAAAAAATTACATGTCGAAAAATGCAGTCAAACTTTAAATAGCTTTGAAAAGAACACTTTGAATGTTGTTTGCTTACATGTTTGTTCCTAACTGAAATATTTGATGAATAAGAGATAAGTCAGAAATCGTTTGTGCATGCAAGAATGACTACAACTTTTTTTGTTCTTATTTATGCTTCATCAAAATTATTGCTAATTACACCATTATTTTTAGCCAAATGACTTTTGATGAGCACAGTAGAATCTATATATTGTATTTAACTGAAACTGATATTAGTACCTCAGTTACAATATTGTAATTATGAATAGGTCATAAGGCCAAACGGCCAATATATATGGGGTAATGACCAAGATGGGTACATAAACATTAAGCACTTGCATTAAATATGTTGGAAAACGAGAATAGGGTATGTATGTATGGAGAGAAAGATATTTACAGTTGAAAGCTACTGAGGTAGATAGTGATATTACAAAGTGATAGGTAAACATGCTAATTCCGAAACCAAAAACCTTTTATTTACATGCAGTAATCACTGAATAATTCAAGGACTGCTGAACAAACTTGAATGCCACTACTATATTTAATTTAAATCCTTACAGCTGTCAAAATTCTTTATTGCCCACTCAACCGCCTCAGTCTCAAACTCATTAACTCATCCTCTTCATTGTTGTTGCATTTTCATCACATTCAGTATTTATTATGATATTGTTCTCACATCCATTCAAGTTATTGTTAATACCTCACACTTCAGTTTTTTTTAAATACCAGATCTGGTTTGGCTTGAAGCAATTCAAATGCCATTGCAGTCCAATCCACAACTGTTTCTTTGCACTCTTAATGTGAGACATGTTGTCATTTTCTTTTATTAATAAATATGTGAGGAGTTTTTTTCCAGACTTTTCCATTGTTTCAATTTGTTGTCTAACTTCCCCTGGGTACTCATAAAAAGAACCTAAAGTTGGCTTCCCTATGAAGCCAACTTTGTAACTATAAAAGAAATGGACACTTAAAAGAATACAAAGTTGGCTTGCTATAAAATAAAATGACCTTCGTAATTGATATCCTACTGGTAAGTTCAAGCAATAAGTTGATTGCTCATTACCACCTGTGTTTATTTACAACCCAGTTTTCAGTTTGTTTGTCATCTGTAATCATACTTGATGCATAGATGTCTGCAGGGTAGATAGCATACACAGCATTAACTTGCTTTAATAATGCTTATGTAATCCATGCTAGGAAAGATTGTCATTTGCGCTCACAATGAATGTATTTTTGGATAATGATTTTTACTTGCAACAAATTGTCACATTGTTGAAATGGATATAATACTTTCTTGGTTATTTTTCTTCTTACACTGTGTTGTGCATGAATGGCAGGAGCCTTCAAGCAAATGATTTCTCTCTGTCTCTCTCATTGTGATTTTGCATGGTAAATTTTTTAGCCTGACAACATATTCAGGCCTTTGAGGACAACCCAACAAGATTTGTTTTGATGTATTAATGTTAATGAACAATGTGTCGTGTTATCTGACAAAGCAATACACACTATGGATGCATACGCTACATTTACGGAGTTTATGGATATATTTTTGTAGTAGATTGCTCATGAGGAACAAAAAGTAGGAATAAATGATAACAGTATAAAGAGTTTCTTCCATTTTATTATCAAATCAGTGTTTTATTTATCTTTTTCTTTTTTACTGTATTATGCAGTTGATGGGGGGGCGGGTACAAATTCAAAGAATTTATTTCATAGCTTAAGTCTTGGGACATACAATCTAGGTGAAAATTTCACAATAATTTCTGCAACTGGAAAAAAATTATTCATTTTATTTTGTCGCAAGATAAACAGTATATGAATAAGTGTTGGCTTCTTTTTTTTTTGTCATTGTTTATCACCCCTGAAGGCTCGGGGATCTGGAATATGCCCATTGTCCCAAACCATATGTCTTCAGAGTTGAATAATGGAGATAGTAACTGTGGTGTGCAGTGGTTAGCATACAGAACTCTGGACTGAAAGGGTGTGGGTTTGAATCCTAACATCAGATGAACTCGGGTCAGCTGCCATGGTGTGTCCTTGCAATGCACTTGACTCCAGTTGCCATGCCACTAAATAACCTAGCTGTGTTGCTGTGCAGTAAAATATCAAACCAAAACCAAACACACTTTTTTCTTCAGATAGCATTGGTTTTAATATGAATATTTTCCTGTCTGATTTTGTTAGTTTCATTCTTTTGTCATTGGAAGACCTTTTATATATAAAATTACATTGTTTTATTTAAACCAGACTTTTATTGCAATACATTTTTTGTGCTATCAGCTGCTTATATGGTAAATTAAGAGCATTCAGTTTTTTCATTATGAGTAACATTAATAATGAGTAGAACTATTGATTTATTTCTAGGGTCAGTATAAAGGAATCATCTGTAGCCAAACTTGGATCAGTGTGTCGGAGAGTCTACAGAATATTTTCTCATGCGTACTTCCACCACAGAACTCTATTTGATGAATACGAAGTAAGCAAAGGAAACGAGATGAAATTCACTCAAATCATTTTTTTTAATTGTGAAGTCTTTTGCACTGGAATTTATAGCCTGATCTTGCAAAATTTTGTGTACTGGGGTGTAGAGACCAATATATTTATTTGTATAATAAGATAAAGTGTGTTAGTATAGTGTAGTCTTTACTTTTTTATTCCAAGCATGTCAGTTTGTGGGAAACTATATCAAGATTTCAGCCCTCATAATTTTATTCATTGTTTTATAACTATATCCATTTTTGGCTGGATTGTAAAGATGTTTTGAGTTGTGAATTGATTTCTTGTTGTTCATTCATTTGTTCCTTCACCCTGTCTTGTGTCAGTACTGAGGTATTTGTATTCAGGTAGTTTCGGTAGATATTCTAGCTTGTAAGGTCATATAATTTGATATTTTAGATGTTTCTTGTACTTTCTCTGAAAATTAGATGACAGTGACTGAATAAATCCAGTGATTTATACCAACTTTTGCATTTATCTCATTTTCTTAGGAACTATTGCCTATGGAGTCATGCTGTTTGAAAACTGAGTCATTGAGACCTATGTTTGATGGTTTAGTGATTTGTATTGAACTTTGCATGGAGCTAAGCGTCTGATTGTGGTTTACACAATATTGCCTTTGGAGTCATCTTGTCAGTGAAAACTGAGTCATTGGGACCTATATTTGATAGTGTAGTGTTTAATATTGAACTTTGTATGGAGCTAAGAGTCTCAAGGTTAGGTTTTACCTTTAGTTATTTTCTCAGATGCTATTGTTTATAGAGACATATATGTTGGTATTTAGAAGTTAAATGGAGTACAACTGCTTTCAGTGCACACTAGTTAACCTCTATTTCATGTTTAGTGATATTTTTGGTAAACTTAGTATCTAGCTTATTTTCTTAGGCACATTTAGTCATGTCATTAGGAGTAATGTAATCATTATTGATAAGTAGGTCATTGTGACCTATATTTTATGGTTCAAAGAATTTTGCCAACCTTTTCAATGAACTCAGTTGAGGTTTGTATTCAGGGCATTTTCTCAAACGGCATTTAGATTTGTCAATACATGTGTCAAAGGAATAAAATTGTACAAAGATTGGAACCGGATAAGTAAAAATGAATTTGCTGTATTCATGGTTTGTAATCCAGCCATACCACTATTGAAGTTTTCTTGCTTATATGTGTATAGGTTTGTGTATATGCTTTCAAAATGAGACTAAAGAAATCAAAACTTACCAGATTTTATGTCAGGAATGTGTTTTATTAACAATATGTTACTCTAAAAGGTCATTGAAAGAAAAAGAAATCTTTGATGAAATCAAAGTGCAAGTTTTCAGTGCATTGCCAATATCTATTTACAAAAATATGAACTATTTAGTCAACAGTTCATATAATTCTTCATTGAAATGTACATTGTAATTAAAAAAAGTATTCATTGTCAAAACATGCAGTAGTACTTGTTAGAAAATCCAAATATATTTCCACAATACATCCAGTGCTTAATTCCATATGTGGTTTATTATGTTAATGTTTCTTAATTTTTATAAATTGCAAAATTTAGGCAAGTACCAAATTTTAACTTTGTTTGTAGAGAACTAAATCAGCAAAAATAATATTCACAAGCATGTACATCATTCAGTGTCTATATTTATTGGCTAAAAACATGTTACCGTATATACTCTTTTATAAGTCGAGGCCAACTGAAAACTGCACACCCAGATTTGCCTTTGCATAGTGCACGAGCAGATCAGGGTCTGTGCAGTTTCTTAGGAGTAATCAGTAGAACAAACAACATTGACCCTGATCTGCAGGCGCGTTATGTTATGTTGTGTCAGGTCAGGATCTTTGTTGTTTGCAGGTAGACTCGACTTATAATAAGTTAGTATTGACATTAAATGTTTAATTCAAACTATTTACCAAATTTTACAGATACCAGAAACATCTGATTATAAGAATAATCTGGGTGTGTGAGAAAGCTTGCCAGTAGCTTCTCGTGGGTGGGTGGTTCTTTCCGGGGTTTTTCCGGGTTCTTCCTCCACCATTAATACTGGCTGCCATGTATAGCTTATTGTGTGCTGAAAAATGGCATTAAACCCTACAACAACAACAACAATATAAGAATACTCATCAAATATAAAGTTATGTTTGTGCATCTTCATTCCATACAAACAGGTTAAGTAGTGGATGCATGATGATGTGTTTGGGGTTGGTCATATTACTTTTATTAGGGCTAAAGGTAAGTAAGGGTGGCAGTGAGCATATGGTTAAGAAGGGTTAGAGATACATGTCATTAAGCATTAAAGTTTTGTTTAGATATATATTTTAAATCAGATAAAATCTTGACTTATTATATTATAGTATTTATTACCATTTTAAACTTTGTTCAGCTAAGTGCAGGGTCTATGATACTTGTCATGTTTGTGCTTGAATCTGTTTTATTAAACTTCTCCTGTTTGTACCTGAATCTGTTTTATTAGACTTGTCCTGTTTGTACCCGTATCTCTTTTATGAGACATGCCCTGATTGTACTTGAATCTGTTTTATTAAACTTCTCCTGTTTGTACCTGAATCTGTTTTATTAGACTTTTCCTGTTTGTACCTGAATCTGTTTTATTAGACTTGCCCTGCTTGTACATGTATCTCTTTTATGAGACTTGTCCTGTTTGTACCTGAATCTGTTTTATTAGACTTGCCCTGCTTGTACATGTATCTCTTTTATGAGACTTGTCCTGTTTGTACCTGAATCTGTTTTATTAGACTTGTCCTGTTTGTACCTGAATCTGTTTTATTAGACTTGTCCTGTTCGTACCTGTATCTCTTTCATGAGACTTGTCCTGTTTGTACTTGAATCTGTTTTATTAGACTTGTCCTGTTTGTACCTGTATCTCGTTTAGGAGACTTGTCCTGTTAGTACCTGAATCTGTTTTATTAGACTTGTCCTGCTTGTACCTGTATATGTTTTATGATGCTTGTCCTGATTGTCCTTGTAAATTTTTAATAGTGCTTCTTAAAATAGAGGAGACTGTTTTATAGCATTTTCAAGTTTTATTTTCTTCTTGCAGAATGAAACAGCCTTGTGCAAACGATTCACCAGCTTTGTGATGAAGTACAGTTTAATGTCCAAAGACAATCTTATTGTTCCAATTCTTGAGGACCAGCAATCTCTTGAAGGAGAAAGTGAAGCCTAATAACATATAAACAGGAGAGATTGAACATTGTTTTTTTACGGGAATTCAATGTACCTTGACAGCTGAATGTAACGAGATTCATAGGACGGACATTTATTGAAGTCTGTACCACTCCTTGTACAATATATATTTGCTTCCAGCAGTTTTAAACCCATTGTATTATATATAATTCCTGGTGAAGTAAATATATACAAACGAGAGGTGTAGACATGTTGAATTTTCTTGTATTAGATAGAGAGATTGGATGGGTGGGTGGTAATTATTATGATAGTGCTTGAATAATTTGAAAAGAATATCAGCTACTTTTCCACATTTTGGTAAAAGATTTGAAAGGTTAATGACAGAGAAGCTACACTTGTTAAGTGGGCCAGCAATGGCAGTTTTGATGATAGTGTGATGTTAAATCACTTATTTCTGAACACCTTTATAGGCAAAATGTGTGAGTTGTACTTCCAAATTTGTTAAGTTGAAGGAAACTTAGCTTCACCCCTTGCACTGGCTAAACAAGGCAGCAAGTGATACCATGTCAATAAACATTGTATTATGGAAGGAAAATTCCAGTAAAATGTGCTATCTACAGCAGTAACCTGTTTTCTGAGAATGGACTAGGACACTAACTTAAACATACAAATGTAAAAAAGCAAGCAGAGGAGGCAAGCAAGCATAGCAGAATTAATTTTTAGTTATGATCAACTTTTGAAAACTATATGCAATAATATATCTTCAGATTTGGACATGAATTAAGTAATAATTGACTCATTAAAACAATTATTTCATCACTGAAGTATATTGTATATGATGACTGGAGAAACTAAAGCCCAAAACATGCACTATTGCAGATTAATGTCTGATGTCTTTATTGTTTGCTGATAACTTTCCAAGACCTCTCTGGTTGTTTTTACATTCTGGTCCACAAAACAGAAATCTTTGATCATTCTCCATAACGTCAAACCGTCATCCTAAAAATTACATAAATAATAAATTACTTTACCATCTCTACTGGTTTATACATCAAGTTCATCTGCCAGCAACATAGACCCTGATCTGCTGTTTTCAGAATGAACTAGCTGATCTGGGTCTGTGATGTGTTCTACTGATTACTCCTAACAAACTTATTGACCCAGATCTGCCAGCATATTATGTGATAGCGGATAAGGGTCTTTGTTGTGTCCTGCTGATTATTCCAAACAAACTGCATGGACCCAGATCTGTCAGCATGTTATGCGATGCCTGCTAAGTGTCTATATATATTGGAAAAGTCAGCATATTAGATTGTATAAAGACTTTGGACGGTATTCTGTTCCATCTTGTTTACGAGCTTTGGTCATGAATCTTGAGAAGTGTAATTCAGACTTTCAGCATCCATTTTGAGTAAATTTGGTACAGTAGATCTCCATGGAGAAAACTCATTGCAAGCCCATTTTATATTCTTGACGGTGCTTTGATCGAAGTGATTTTCAGCCAACTCCCATGTAGCATTTTTTATCAATAGGTGCTCCTAAATATGATTCTTATTCTTGGAGTTTACCTTTGACCATACTGCCTTCATTCAGTGATGAAAGAGCACATGTTTACAGAATATCAATTTCAAGACTGAAATCTAATTCATGAAGTGGGGAATCATATGACACAAAGTTGTTCATGGTAACAAATTAGTCGCAAGCACTAGAATGTCAGAATTTTACATTACCTCAACTGTTTACAATGGCATACTATCCTCTTACGTGGTGACTAAGGAAGAATTTTCCATTCTTTCTGCTGTTTGTGACCTTAGAACATCTCTATAAGTGCAGGCATTTTTTATGATCCAAGTCTTCATGCTGATTGGCAATACATGGAGAAGTTCTTCAGTAAGATGTGCAGTTTTTCCACCAGAAACTCAATACTGATGCCACATGTTAAAGCCTTCCAGTCATGAGCAAACTAGTACTGATAGACCTTAGCCGAAGCAAATGGGTGGAGTTTGAATATGACTTTTGCCTATATTGTAAACCATATAGAGAATCAGGCACATACCCGACTCATGGGTTATGCCCCCTTGGATAATGCTTGTGATCCATTCTCTTGATATTTAGCTTAGGTACAGTAAATGCACAGAGTATTGCACTTGCTAAATTAGGAATAAATTAATCATTCAGTGAAGAAATTGTCATTATTTACTATGAACAACCATTGCAAACATGGACTCCCCAGAAACAAACTATAACAGTATGTTTGGTACTGCATACTGGATTCGGAGTAAACATTAGTTGTCACCCAGGTCGTGTCGTTTATCTACAGCTTATAATCCAGTGTATTTTGTGTATATCCATCATGTATAGACTATACCATAAACTTTGCATAAAGTATTCTCATTTTTTCTTATATCACGGCCTGCCATTCATTAGATTTTGTCAGTGAATGTCAATTTGCAGTTGAAAAACTTTTGACCATACATTTAGAAGACATAATTATTGAAGCCCAGGTCTCACCTTTGTTTGGACATAATAGTAAGGAAGGTTGTTAAGTTGCCCTTTCATTCAATCATGAATATAAATCCTAGTAAAAACAGCCTACTGTTTCACTTTTTAACAAATATTTGTATTTTATATACATCTCACCTTTGCTAGGACATGACAGAAAGAAAGGGTATTAACATGCCCTTTCATCCAGTCATGTTTATTTAAATTTTAGTTGAAATAGCAAGGTTTCATTGTTTAATTATATATCTTCAAATTATTTAATGTCATTCTATGTATAAAACTGTATCATTGAAACAGTTGCTTGCATTAAATAGTTTCCTTTTTCCCCTACCCTTACTAATGATTCAGTTATAATTTAATAAAATCTACTGTGCATTTCCATCTTTCATTGTCGTGTACAAGTCCTATTGTTCCTTTAAAAGGCCAAAAAAATTACGATGATTATATCAAGAATGCACCATAAATTTTGTCAGTGTACTTAACATTTCAAAACTGATTCATGGTGTCTTACTATCCTGTGTCTTTATTTTGTTTGTTTTCATTTAAAGAAATTTTGGATGAGGGCCAGCTGCTGTTCAATTTTGCCAATTCTTAAACAGTTTTGATAAATTCAGTGACGGTAAACTCCTGATTTCTTTTGTATTTTGTTAAATTTTAAGGCTTTTAAATTTAGAACTCATCAGAGTATTATTAAAAAATGAATGCAGTTAGTATTGGAATCTCCTTCAAGCTAAAGGATTTGCATTTTTTTTTTTGGTATGTTCACTATTTCATAAACTCTTCAGTGTGATGTAACTTTAATTTTATAGCAAGTTATGCACAAGGTGATGCTGCCTTTTTCACACTATTTCTCTAGCTAGCTATCATGTACACACACAAAGAAACATAATTTCCCCAGAGACAGTACATTCTTTGTAATTAGGTCAAGCTCTCTCTTTCTCTTTTTCTCTCTCTCTCTCTCTGTCTCTGTCTGTCTCTCTCATAGATCACATCTATACTTTATATTTCAACAACAAACATTTTGGTCTTCCCTGGCATATGATATTCCTTGCACTAGCCTACAATGACCTTCATGTATTCACTTTGTACATGTAGATATAATTCAGTCATAGGATGATCATGGATTCGTTCAGCAATGCTGCCTCTCAATAATATTAATTTCTCCAAGCATTTCTGGCATATGTGGTATTTTTATTTTCAGTTTTAGATATGACATAATTAAATTTGTTTAGTTTACTTATCATTTTAAAACTTATTTCTGTTGTCTTGTGAATTGGTGTTTTTTATGTTGTTGAAAAATACTTTCATATGAAGGCATAGGATTTTTTCCTCCCCAAAAGAAAGGAATTCTTAATTCTTTAAAGGGTTTCAGGCATGGGTGACATTCTGGGATTCAGTTTGTTGAATTACTAAGTTGTTTGGTAACCACATCCATAGATTGTTCTGCAGAAAAATTGGGGAATTGTTCCGTAGAAAAATCGGGGAAAACTTAATCATTTCAAGGGTTTCCAGTATAGGCTTTTTCAATAAGTTAATTACTACCCTTAGATATGGGGTGCTGTCATCACTTAATCAACTTTTGTGGGCTACCTTTATCAACTTTGATTATATAGTGTTAGAATGTACTGTTTAAATGATGATGCTTTGGAAAGATGTAAAGTCTTACCTGAGACAACATGGGCAGAATGTTAGTGGGAAAAAGGAAGAACTGTTCAAATGAGCAAGTGGATTACAGTGTTGGGCCTGCAAGATGTGAATTTTGTTTCATCAAATGATCAGAAAATGCCATCATAAAAAAGTTGGACCAGAGATCTGTGTAACATTCTATATTTTACAGACAATGATGTTCACACAATATAGGTGCTGGAATCATAAAACTTGATGAGATTATGCCTCATCACAAATTTAGGTCACCGTGACTATTTCACACATCAGTGACTTTGATTAATTTTTTAAAATTTATTTCAAAAGCTCTTATGTTAGAATAATCCTAATAAATGTGTATACATCTCTGTTACTACCATACCCTTGCAACAAAAGAAAGTCACTGTGACCAACATTTCACATTTGACTGTTTTAAGTGTGTTTGCTTACCAGATGGCCATTAAGGTTTTCGCTTACTGCATATATACTCCTGTACCCAAATTCATGAGACTTGGTAAGAGAATGCATCTTGATGAGTACTGCACTCTCATCACAAGTAGATCACTGTGATTTATATTTCATTTTTCACTGATTTTGTTTAAATGTTGAGTAAATTTATTTCTCAGCTCTGTTCATGCTAGAATCTTCAAATTAGATGATTGGATGCATGTCTGTTAGTACTGCACCTTCACCACAAAAGAATGGCATTTTGCTGGCCATTGTTAAGTTTTTTTTTTACTTGTTGACAAATTAGGTTGTGTGTGTGTGTGTTTACCTAATTCAATAAACATGGTGATGGAATGCACTTTGATGAGTAATACACCCTCATCACAGAAGTGGGTCTTTCTGACCAATGTATCATGCTTCAGTTTGGTTAAATGTTGTTTTAAGTTTATTTCTTAAGCTGTGTTCATGCTAGGGGCATCAGTTTTGATGATTTTATGCATCTCTATTACTACTATACCCTTACCACAAAAGAATATCACTGTAACCTGCTTTTCACATTTTACTGGTTTACGTTCAATTTTTTGCTTACCTAATGACCAAATGTGCATTATCATAATGTTTATATCCTTGGCATCCGTCCGTCTACGAGAGACGATGGCATAGCTCCAAAGTACGCTTTTGCTTATCCTTTTTTTTAGCTCTCTTTTCAGCTTGCTTTATTCTTCTCTTTTCCTCTGCGTTTTGAACTCCCTGCCTGACAGCTAGACGCCAGCTGGAACGGTTGTTTGCACAGCTCTCCCAGTCGTTGACATTGATGTTCGCTGTCTTCATATCCTTCTTGCAAACATCTTTGTAGCGCAGATGTGGTCGTCCAGTTGGTCGTGCACCTTCTGCTAACTCCCCATATAACAGGTCCTTGGGAATGCGACCTGGGTCCATTCTCTTGACATGGCCGAGCCAGCGAAGGCGCCTCTCGCTGAGTATGGAGAACATGCTGTTCATGTTGGCGCGTTCTAGAACCTCTGTGTTGGGTACTTTGTCCTGCCACTGGATGTGCAGAATGCGCCGCAGACATCTCAGGTGGAAGCTGTTGAGTTTCCTCTCGTGTCTTGCATAGGTGGTCCATGTTTCGCTGCTGTAGAGAAGTGAGCTGAGCACGCACGCTTGGTAGACACGCAGTTTGGTCTTCTCTGTGAGGTTGGGGTTGTTCCAGACCCTCTGGTTAAGTCTGGCCATCACTGCTGCTGCCTTGGCAATCCTGCCGCCCACCTCAGAATCAATGGAGAGTGAGCTGGAGATGTTAGACCCGAGGTATGTGAAGTTCTCGACAACTTCCAAATTGTACTTATCGATGGAGACAGAGGGAGGGGAGTCTGTGTCCTGTGCCATGACATTTGTTTTCTTCAAACTGATGGTCAGTCCAAATTCCTTACATGCATGGGAGAGGCAGCATACCAGCTGCTGAAGTCCATCTTCCGTGTGTGATGTCAAGGCTGCATCGTCGGCAAAGAGCAATTCACGGATGAGTACCTCTGTGACTTTAGTCTTAGCACGGAGACGGGCGATGTTGAACAGCTTGCCGTCAGCCCTGGTATGGATGTACACTCCCTCGCTGCAGTCCTTGAATGCGTACTGGAGAAGCATGGAGAAGAAGATGGCAAAGAGCGTCGGTGCAAGGACACAGCCTTGTTTGACTCCGCTAACGACTGGGAATGCTTCAGATGTTGCGCCATTGAAGCACACTGTGCTGTGCATGTTCTCGTGGAACGACATAATGACGGCAAGCAGACGTGGGGGGCAGCCGATCTTCTGCAGGAGTCTGAAGAGTCCACTCCGACTAACCATGTCAAACGCCTTCGTCAGGTCTATGAAGGCAATGTAGAGGGGCATCCGCTGCTCGCGACACTTCTCCTGCAGCTGACGTAGTGAGAAGATCATGTCTACAGTTGACCTGCCGGCTCGAAATCCACACTGGGATTCTGGGTAGACGCGGGAGGCTAGGATCTGCAAGCGTGCCAAGGCAACACGGGCGAAGGCCTTTCCGACGATGCTGAGGAGGGAGATGCCCCGATAGTTGTTGCAGTCGCTACGGTCTCCTTTGTTTTTATACAAAGTGACGATGTTGGCATCACGCATGTCCTGTGGGATGTATCCCTGTTCCCAGCAAAGGCAGAGGAGTGTGTGTAGGGGCTGGAGCAGTGCTGGTTTTCCGCTCTTGAGGACTTCAGGCGGAATGCCGTCACTTCCAGGAGCCTTCCCACAGGCAAGGCAATCGATGGCTTTTCCGAGCTCTTCCAGGGTGGGCTGTGTGTCTAGCTCCTCCATGACAGGCAGGTCTGGAATGGCGTCCAGGGCAGTTCCAGTGACATTGTTTTGGGTTGCATATAGCTCGAGATAGTGCTCAACCCATCGCTGCAGTTGTTTCCCCTGGTCTGTGATGACTTCGCCCGTCTTGGTCTTGAGGGGGGCGGTCTTGTAGCTGGGGGGGGGGGGCCTGTCGCTTTTTTGATACCCTCATACATTCCTCTTGTATCCCCGGTGTCAGCAGCTGTCTGTATACTGTTGCAAAGGTTCAGCCAGTAGGTGTTGGCGCAGCGGCGGGCGGTCTTCTGAGCGTTATTCCTTGCAATCCTGAGGGCTTGTAGTGTTCTGGGGCTAGGTGCAGCCTTGTATGCCAGGAGGGCTTTCCTCTTTGCCTCAGTCACGGGCTCCATCTCCTCCCAGTTTGCCTCATACCAGTCGACATTCTTTCGCTCCCTCTTCCCGTAAGCTGTGATGGCTGAATTGTACACGGAGTCACGGATATGGGACCACTTGGAATCAATGGTGTCATCAGGTGTCACTTTGGTGAGGGCTTCCTTCAGTTTGATGATGAACTGCTGTGTTTTCTCTGGGTTGCTTGCACAGTAGGTGTTGATACGTGGGTGACCCTTCTTCTTGGCGTGGTGCAGCTTCTTGGGTAATATTCGCACCTTGCTGGCCACGAGGGAATGGTCCGTGTCACAATCGGCACTGTGGTAGCTGCGGGTAAGGAGGACACTGGCCAGTTCTGCACGCCTGGTGATGACGAGGTCTAGCTGGTGCCAGTGGCGTGAACGTGGGTGTCTCCACGACACCTGGTGGATCTCCTTGCATTTGAAGAAAGTGTTTGTCACACATAGGCTGTGGGAGCAGCACATCTCCAGCAGTCGCTGACCATTCTCGTTGATCTTGCCCCTTCCGTAAAAGCCGAGACAGGTGGACCAGGCCTCATGGTCAGCTCCCACTCTAGCATTGAAGTCTCCTAGTAAGTAAAGGCTTTCATTGTTGGGGATACTGGATATTGCCTGATCCAGAGCCTCATAAAACTTGTCTTTCTCCTCGTAGGTGGAGTAGAGGGTTGGGGCGTACACACTGAAGATGTTGACCGGGCCTAAGGATGTTGACAGCCGGAGGGCAAGGATTCTCTCAGTACCTGATGATGGAGGTTCAATGAAGGCGATTAGCGTGTTCTTGACGGCAAAGCCTACACCATGCTGCCTAGGTTCATCCAAGGGCTTCCCCTGCCAAAAGAATGTGTAATTGGCTTCCCTGATGGTGCCGCTGTCAGCCAGTCGGGTCTCCTGGAGGCAGGCAATGTCAATGTTCAGTCGGGAGAGTTCTCTGTCAATGACGGCAGTCTTCCGTGCATCGTCGATCTGCTGTAGGTCAGTGGTCAATCCAGGACACATGGTCCTGATGTTCCAGGTTGCAAAACGAAGAGTTGGAGTCTTTTTATTTCTTCTTTTAGTCTTTCCTGGTGCAGAGTTTTGTGGCCCACTTGTCGAGATGGTTCTCTAAGCTCCACGCACCCAGTGAAGCAGGCAGGCCATGGCGGGCAGCACCTTACTGACTGGGGGCTGCCCAGCTTGAGGCGGGCGGTAGCTGTCCAGTGAGACCTGATGATCTCTCCCACCGTCAGAAGTAACCCCTGGTGCCAAGCTCTACGCCAATCGAGCTTTGACTTAGAACCGGTAAACTGCTACTTCTCGTGTTGTGCCGACGCCGTACGACGACGCTGGAGTGTCCTCTCCAGTGGAGCTATGAAGCCTGGGCAGGGTGGTATGGAGAATCAGCTGTTGCCCATGCAGCAGATCCCCCCTCTCCACGCATCTGGTGTGCCCAAGGGAACGACGAATGCCGATACAGCTTGGCACCAACGGCGTCGCAGGAGTTGCCGGATTGACGTTGAAGTCAATGTCATACCGCCTTAGGGACTCCATCTCCGGATTTTCTGTCGGGGTTTACTCCCTTAGCCTTTCCCATGAGTGGGTATAGCCACAAGGCAGCAGAAGTTTGGAATCGGAGTTTTCCTTCTCCTAGATGAGCTACCATCCAAGGTTTACGAGTCCCATCTACCCGAAGCAACTGGTTTTAAGGCGCCAGTGGGCCGCCTTCACCCCTTCTCCTGTTAGTAGAAAACATGGTCTGCCGGGCTTCAAATCTAAGCCACTCGCGAAGGCCAGGAGCTGGATTTTAGTTGACAGAGGCAATAAGAGACGCAGGCCGTATGGGGCATTTTGGAGGATTGGGGCGCTTGTCTCCCACTCCCACCCCGGGCAATGTCAACCTTAGACCACAATGTTTATATACTGCTATACTTTGATTCATGAAACTTGGTAAATGAATGCATCCTGATTAATATTACTCCCCATAAAAATGTAGGTCATTGTAACCCATATTTCAGGTTTCACTGACTTTGGTTAAATTTTCTTTAAGCTTATTTGTCAAGCTCTGTTCATGAAGGAATTATTAAACTATATATATCTCTATTACAACCAAGGAAGGTCACTGTAACCTATCTTTCACATTTTACTTACTTGGATTAAGTTTTTATGTCTAGCTAATGACTACATATTTTGCACCTTGTTAATATACTGATAAATCTAGATTCATTATATTTGGCAAGGTGATGCATTTTGATGAGTTCTACAATCTTATCACAGAATGAAGTCACTGTGACTTGTATTTCATGATTCACTGATTTGTTCACAGCCTTAAACGCTGTTTATGTCATTATCATCACACTAGGTGATTGTATGCATCCCTATTGATACTACACCCTTACAACAAAATAGGTCATTGTGACTGACATTTAACATTTTATGTCTTAGATTAAGTATTTGCATGTAGCTGATGACTACATTGCTGTTTTAATGTAATGTAGAGTGATATTAGTGTTTTATTTTACTGTATAATACTACAGTAAATAGAATCATGAAACATGGCCAGAGGATCTTGACAAATATTACACCTTGAGATTCAGATTATGTCTCTGTTACCCATATTTAATGTTTCACCAACTTTGGTTCAATTTAATGTTTTTACTGCTCGTGCTATAATTATTAAATTGGTGGTTGTAACCATCTCTGTTGTAGTACCACACCAATACCCAAAAAGGTCATTGTGACCTATATTTCACATTTGACTGGCTTAGGTTAAGTTGTATTAGCTCATGATGATATGTTTTTCATACACTTTATGTATACCATCCTATGTAGACTGCTTCAGTGGCCTAGTAGTTAGAGCATCTGCCTTGGATGCGGGAGGTCTTGGGTTCGAAACCCAGTCAAGTCATACCAAAGATTAATGAAAATGGTACTAACAGCTGCCTCACTTGGAGCTCAGCATTAAGAGGTTAGTGTTAGGACTGGTCGGCCTGGTGTCAGGATAATGTGACTGGGTGGGACGTTATGCTACATGTCTGCGACATGATGCCCCAGTGCTAGACATCACTATAAACTGTCATAGTGCAGACATTGTAGCGGGGGGCCCCGAGTGGCTGAGTGGTCTAAAACGCTCACCGTTACGGATCACTGCCATCTCACCTCTGTCTGCGTCGGTTCGAGTCTCGGATTCGGCTAATGTGGTTATGTGAGAAAGCTTGCCAGTAGCTTCTCGTGGGTCGGTGGTTCTTTCCGGGGTTTTTCCGGGTTCTTCCTCCACCATTAATACTGGCCGCCATGTATAGCCTATCTTGTGCTGAAAAATGGCGTTAAACCCTACAACAACAACAACAACATTGTAGCGATATGACTGAAAAATTGTTAAAGCTACGTTAAAAATCTAAATCACACACACACAAACACCATCCTATATAGAATGATAAAACTTGGGAATGCATCTCTTTGAGCACTATATTTACTTCCTCATTTCAGTAGCAAGACAGTATTGACCATATGTAATGATTGACGGACTTAAATTGTATTTGCTAAATTAGAAAGAAATTAATTATTCAAAGAAGAAATTGTCATTATTTACCATGAGCAACCATTGCAAACATGAACTCCCCAGAAACAAACCTAATAGTATGTTTGGTACTCCAAGATGATATGCATCTATGTTACTACCACACTTTTGCAACAAAAGAAGCTGATGAGGACTGATATTTCCGTCTTTAATATCTTTGATTAACTTGTTGCAGTTTGCTCATGGCATGTTATCTACATACTGTCATAACTGGAATCATGAAACTTGGTGAGTGGATGCAGCTTGATCAGTTGTGCATCCTTTTAGTGTTATGAGGTTGTTGTGACCTATATTTTATGCTCAGTAACCTTAAATTTCTGGAAAAAAGTTTATACTGAAACATAATTAGATGCATCTCTGTTAATGCTACACCCACAAAACAAAGATGGTCACTATGACCTACATTTTAAAGTGATTTATCCATGCTAGACACACACAGACACACACACACACACACATATAAAAATATATATAAATTCCATTGTAATGACTATACATTGTATATTGTGATATGTTACCACCAGCAGATTAACTGTGCATTGTACATGTGAATGAGTATAGGAATTATGTGTGGACTGATGCTGCATGCTCTTCATGTGAGGCCACACCTGTAGTTGTAAATCAATGTAATTAATGATGCATGAACTATGGACTACTGGCTTTTACTGCAAGGTTAGTCAAGGCCTGCGTCTTTTACAAAGCAAAATCTGTCTTCTAGGAATGGATAGTGATATTGGCTTTTACTGCAAGGTTAGTCGAGGCCTGCATCTTTTACAAAGCAAAATCTGTCTTCAAGGGATGGACAGTGATATTGGCTTTTACTGCAAGGTTAGTCGAGGCCTGCATCTTTGACAAAGCAGGAACAACTACTGCTGAAAATGAATGCACAAACATAATTAATCTGTTTCTTATCAGCTCGTGACCTCTATACAGATACAACAGTAAAGAATGTAATTTAATATTCTTTTATGCCCGTCAGTAGGTGGATAGGCAGGTGTTCACGCAACATGTAAATGCAATATTTGCTATATTGAGTCAAAAAATAGTTTTCCTATTTCAATTGATTAAAAGTTTATCTGTAAAGATAAATGATTGCCAACAAAAAATGTGTAGTTAGAAAAGGGACCAAGCTCACATCGGTCAGAATTTATTTTCTGCCTGATAATACATACAATGGCTAGTGAAAGTAGAGAGGAGCTATGTAATCAGTGATTACACTCTGGTTACCTCGTTCATTGTCGTACCCCTTAAATTAGGCGATTTTATGTATATGGATGATTTGGGGGCAAAAATTAAAATTTTACAAAAGTTTGAAAAATCTCCTTATCTAGTACTCTGAAAGTACCACAGACATGTCCACAGTATCACGATTTTGTGTGAAAATTTTCTGTTACATACAATGAGTGAGTATCATGGCGTAGTTAGCTGGAGACAGACGGTGATACTCGAAATCCTTTTGGTATAAAAGATGTCAAATATGTAATGACATCTAACATAAGATAAGCAAAACGTTTGTACACTCGATAAGAAGGAATTGAATCGCAAAACATTTTCTGCTTTTCTTTTCTTGATCAATGAATATAATCTTGGAGGTGAGTTTATGCCTTGTGGAATGGACAAATCTAGTTCGTAACAGGTAAAATCAGTTAACAAAATAATTGCTTGAGGTGGAGGAACAAACATGATTAAAAACTACAGACCATACATGGATGAACTAACCCCTGCATGCACCGGGTCCAAGGATAGAACGCCCGCACCCCTCACCCATTTATAGTATGAGTGAATGTTGTTGAATAATAGATAGTTGGCATACCAGCGCTTGTCGATAGATATTAAGCCATATTTGCATGAATTTGGGATAAAACAGCGTGTTGGTAAATAAGTATAGTGCACAACAAGTATTCTGCATTCAAGAAAACGATTTATTCCATGATCTAAAGTTGCATCAAGATGTATCTGAATTAGGTGTTATACATCCTTCTTATCCAGTTTTTTTTACTATCAAATCCCAAAAGTAAGAAAACGATGCTGTCGCATTCTAATGCCATATTACCATACTCTCGAGGTAGGCTGGAGTTATTTCCCAGATTTCCCCGTTGCAACTGAACAAGCCAGAATAACTGATGTCGTCGTCTCAGTTAACATACAAATGGAAATGAATAGCATTCTCATTAACAGATCTGTATATAACAAAACATATTACTATCATGTTACTTCGATTATGATTGTTGGATAACGTCTTGTTGTCAGCATCAGAAAGTCAAGACCATGACTTCGCGCTTTACGTGTCGTGATCGGTCTAACAATCAAGATCGCGTTACGTCCGTTTTATTCACAGGTAACGTAAGGGTTACTACTACAGATCTAATAATAGCATTACTAGAGGATGAAGTCCAACTGATTTCTCCAATATTTGACCTGGTTAGAATTTATATCGGGTATCTATAGGGATTAAGGTTGCTTAAGGTGAACAATGGAAATATATGACGTGTTCGGATTAATTCTAACGTTTACTAGTTTTATAGTATCGTGTACAAGAGGTCAGGGTACATCATGTAAAGGTGAGGGCCTCTGTAAATGTGTCTTTGATGATGGAAAGGAAATAAACATAATGAGCCTGGGAAATACGGATTCAAAACCAAGGTAAATTTTTTTGATCAAACACAACAGTAAAATGGCAATGTAGGTTGGTAGGCATATATCAGTCTGTATATCGCCCTTGCCACATGACTGAAACGACTCTTCTAAAAGTAGTTACTGACATTCTCTCTGCTTTGGATAGCGGAAAGATTACAGTCCTCACCATCCTTGATTTGTCTGCAGCATTTGACACAATAAACCATGATATTTTACTTCACCGTCTCCAGCATGTATATGGCATTCATGATACAGCCTTACTGTGGTTCCAGTCATACTTGGTCAACAGGACACAAATTGTGTCTGCAAATGGAATACACTCCAACCCAGTTTGAGTTAATCTATGTTGTGGTGTTCCACATGGGTCCTTCTTGGACCTGTTCTCTTCATTCTATACACTCAGCCGCTCTCAAGTGTCATAGATCATCATCCAGTGTCTCACCAATTGTACGCTGATGACACCCAAATATACAAATCTAGCCACCCAACTGAAGTTGATGCTACCATCCAAGGTGTAGAGAGGTGCATTTCTGATGTGAAATCATGGATGACATGTAACAAGCTGCAGATGAATGATGATAAAACTGAGGCCATTCTGATCACAACACAAAGACTTTCTCATTCACATCTTTTACCTCAAACAATAAATATCAGCAACGCCAACATTAAATTCACAGTCAGTACGAAACCTAGGTGTTACTCTGGACAGTACTCTCACATTGCACCAACGTGTCATGAACATATGCAAGGCTGCATATCTTGAGCTGAGACGTATAAGCTCCATTTGCAACTATCTTTCAGTTGATGCCACTAAAACACTTGTGTGTTCATTAGTACTTTCAAGACTGGACTATTGTAACTCAATTATGTCTGGTTCATCTCAATATCTACTCCAGAAACCTCAAAATGTTCAAAGCATAGCTGCTCGGATCATACTTAGAGTACCACGATCAGAGCACACCTCCCCGCTGCTCTGTACCCTACACTGGCTTTCCATTCGATCCAGAATCAAACACAAAATTTGTTCTCTGTGCTACGTTTCATTGACGGACTCCAGTCCAACATACCTATCCAACCTCACCCAAGTGTACACACCAGCAAGATACTTACGCTCCTCTTCAGACAATCGTATACTCATTATTCCCACTATGAAAACGAAGTCATATGGACAAAGTTCTTTTGCATAGCAAAGTGGAATGAATTGCCCATTGAACTTAACACAAAGACACAGTGATCCCATTCAAGAGTGCTCTTAAAACTCACTTATTTCGATTGCAAGAACAAACTTAAAGACCTAATAATGTTTCCTACCTTAAATATTTTCAGCATGTTTTTTGTTTTCTAATTTCATGGTGTTTTTATTTTTTGGCAATCGTATCATTATATATGTTTTTTACGTTATAGGTGTTGTCTAATGTTGTAAAGCGCTTAGAGCTTCTAAAGATTAGGCGCCATACATAGTCCTCATTATTATTATTATTATTATTATTATTATTATTATTATTTATAAAAGTTGTTTTGCATGCTATATAAAGTGTGTGTTGATCTTTATGTTTTTTTCTTATATATTTTTACCATTACGGTATTCGGGTTACTCAAAACGGTGTGTGTGTGTGTGTGTGTGTGTGTGTGTGTGTGTGTTTGCGTGCGTGCGTGATTTGGGTTTTTAACGTAGCTTTAACAATTTTTCACTCGTGTCGCAGTTTATAGTGATGTCTAGCACTGGGACATCATGCCGCAGACATGTAGCATGATGTCCCACCAAGTCAAATTATCCTGACACCAGGCCGACCAGTCCTAACACTAACCTCTTAATGAAGAGCGCCAAGCCTGGCAGATGCTAGTACCATTTTATGTCTTTGGATGTCTTTGATCGAACCCGCATCCCAGGCAAACTCTCTAACCACTTAGGCCACCGGAGCGGTCCGTTTTAAATAGTAGCGTCAATAAGTATTTTTTTATTTAGGGAATAGTACTTCAATGTATTGCCTCAAAGTAGTATTCCGCTTTTTCAGTCAGATTATCCAGTCATTAATTACCATTTTGGTATTCTCGCTTTGGTATGTTATTAAAAAACCCACACAAAATCCCCCCAAAGAACAAAGACAAAAGAAACCACCCCACCTCCCCCCAAAAAAACACAACAACACCCCCCCCCCAAAAAAAAAAAACAACAATACAAAACAAAAAAAAATGCACTTCCAACCGTCTGGGTGACTCTTTGATAACGGGAGTAAGCCAAAAATTACGGAGCTAAACCAATGCAGTAAGGACAATGGCAAAAGCTTCAGTGTTGTGTTCCTTCAGGCAGTCTGTCACAATGTCACAAATGCGGATTTACGGCAAATTTGGCTTGGAGTAAATGGATACCTTGGGTACCGGAGCGCGGAGGGGTGGTTCCACAACATTTGACAACGCTTTAGAAGATAAACATGTTCAGTGGCATTAGCAGAGTGGGGCACAATATCTGAACGACCGGGTCTTTTGCATAAAAAATAAAGCGTATAAAACTCACTTGACAGTCCGACTACGTCGAGCATTTGTGGTCTTTGCTTGTTTTCTGAGATCTAATCTTTATTAATTTCTCGTGAGGCAGATTAAAAAAGTCAATTCATGTTTCAACACCTCTGACAGTCTCATTCAAACATATCTGGTCATTTTTTATATTGGGCTAATTACTTTTTGGAATTACATCCCGAGCCTGTTTTTGATTAGGCGTCAACAAATACTGGATCCATCGTACACGAACCGTTCTGAACTTCAAATGATTCTTTAGTACATTTATAATCGGCCGAGGAATTAATGCTCGTTATAATAGAAATATATAACACTTTGTATAATGCTCGTTATAACAGAAATATATAAAACTGTGTATAATGCTCGTTATAATAGAAATATATAACACTTTTTATAATGCACGTTATAAAAGAAATATATAACACTGTGTATAAGGCTCGTTATAATAGAAATATATAACACTGTATAATGCTCGTTATGATAGAAATATATAACACTGTGTATCATGCTCTTTATAATAGAAATATATAACACTGTGTATAATTCTTGCTATAATAAAAACATATAACACTGTGTATCGGGCATCTTCATCAGTTGTCTCCTTCACAGCAGGCACTTCCAGCTCACCAATCGCAGACAACGGTCTTCCATGATCTGGTCTGTCTTCCATGGAGTCACGACATCTTTTAAACGACGAAACGTTGAGGACATTTTGGGATATGACCGAAAACTACATCATATGCTTTATATAAGTCAGCCTTGTTAACAGTCGGAGAGTGCACTATCCGTCTCTGATATTCTTTGCCACTGTCATTTACCTACATTATGGCACGCGCTTATATTTACTTAAGTCCTGCCTACTGCACGTGCAGCTTCATATCATATTATAGAACGTTATTTTTTGGGTCTATTCCTCGGCGTTAAATTTATCGACAAGTTCAAAGAAACAAAAACGTTATAACAAAATATTCAGAACTTTTCTAATGACCATCGTACATACGTTTTGACCACCATTTTCCGTCAAATCTCGTGCCCATAACTCGGGTCTACAAGAGTATTGGTTATAGGCTATCGGCAAAAAAATTGCATTGCAGAGGAGCGCAGGGCCCAAGGCGGTTACCTCGTTCGCCTTGCCCTAGGGCCAGGCCTGTCGCTTGGCGTTCATAATTAAGAAGTTAATGCTAGGACTGGTCGGCCTGGTGTCAGGATAATGTGATTGGGTGGGACAAGGTGCTACATGTTTGCGGCATGATGCCCCAGTGCTAGACATAAGTATAAACTGCCAAACTGCAGACATCGTAACGATATGACTGAAAAATTACTATAGCTACGTTAAAATTCAAATAACACAATTAGGCCCTGTAATAACCACCGTTTAGCTTTTGCATTATATGAAATTTTATTTTCTCTGTGCGTTGATAAGATTTTGCAATGATTTGAGTCACTCATTTTAACAATTGCTCTTAAAGGCGTCTTAAAAAAAAAATATTTTAATACATGTCATAAAACTGCTGTTAATTCTTTCTCTACCAGATCTGCTAAATATTTCAGGTTCCAGGATGTACTCGGACAAGACAATGAGTATTATTCTTACAATCCGTGTTATCCGTTCACGGAGGGAGATTGTACAGATGCCGCTGTAAGTGAAGACCGTTTTCTAAGCTATTAAATATTTCCTAGGGTCATTTGGAGACCATATTCGGCGCGATTACAGACAGTAAATAGTGACTGATTTTACATCCCGTAATAAGGGCCGCAGGCAGAATTTGTCAGCCCTAGGAAAAGTTCTCCATATGACTTACAAAAAATTTCTTCTCTTCGGAGGAGGGCTTCCTGACCGTTGTTAGCCTCCAGAATTTTGTCCGATTTATGCCGCCCTGTCCGTGGCTCTGCCGGTAGTTTTAAATACGGACGTAATAAGCATGCTTGCTCTTGGAACTATATCAGAAACAAATCAAACAAATCCCTTTCGTTGCTAGCTTGGGTTGAATGTATTTTTGCTGCTTGTTGAATTTTATTGAAACTTTGCATGCTAAATGGAGCGGTTTGAGCTCATACGCAATACGGTTTTGCTTTTACTCTTCTACCCTATTACTGGAAAAAATTTCTTTTAAAAAAGATGTTGAACCAGAATTATACTGAGAAGTCACATTTTTTAGGAAGAAACTTATCATTTCTACTCTGGTTGAAATATTTAATGGTGGTGGTAGGGAGAGGGATGTCGGCTTTATGGGTTATATAAATGGGTGATGTAGATGGGCGTTAAGGTTATTCCTTTCTCGACCGCTCCGGTGGCCTAGTGGTTAGTTGTTGTTGTTGTTCTAGGGTTTAACGCCATTTTTCAGCACAAGATAGGCTATGCATGGCGGCCAGTATAACTGGTGGAGGAAGAACCCTGGAAAACCCAGGAAAGAACCACCGACCCACGAGAAGCTACTAGCAGGCTTTCCCACGTACCCACGCTAGCCGAGCCTTGGACTCGAACCCACGCAGACAGAGGTGAGATGGTAGTGATCCGGAACGGTGAGCGCTTTAGACCACTCGGCCACTCGGGGCCCCGGCCTAGTGGTTAGAGCGTCCGCCTCGGATGCGGAAGGTCTCGGGTTCGAGCTTTGGCCGAGTCATACCAAAGACTTATAAATATGGTGCTAGCAGCTGCCTCGCTTGACGCTCAGCATTAAGATGCTAGTGTTAGGACTGGTCGGCCTTGTTTCAGGATAATGTGACTGGGTGGGACATGGTACTATATGTCTGCGGCATGATGCCCCAGTGCTAGGCATCGTAGAGCTATGACTGAAAAATGTTTAAAGCTGCATTAAAATTCCAAAATCACACACACACACACGCACGCACGCACGCACACACACACACACACACACACACACACACACACACACACACAAGCGCGCACACACACACACACACACATACATATCCTTTCTCATCTATCTCATTTTTTGGCTATGTGTCTTGAAGAATGGTAGAAACCGTAGAAATGTAACAAGTAAAGTTTTAGTAGGTAACTTGTTATCACCTTTCCTAAGCTCTTGCTTGCATTCATTTGACAATTTATAGAATATATTAGTGATAATTGTTGATGTGAAATAAAATTTAAAAAACTTTTTATTTCCATTTCATTTTCTGTTTTAAAACTAAGCTTTTTTTAGATATAAATATCGTCCTAAACAAGGCAATTTTGAGAAACCAGGTGGGTGTAATATTTTTAAATTTTAC
Source organism: Sinohyriopsis cumingii (assembly GCA_028554795.2). Classification (NCBI taxonomy): domain Eukaryota; kingdom Metazoa; phylum Mollusca; class Bivalvia; order Unionida; family Unionidae; genus Sinohyriopsis; species Sinohyriopsis cumingii. Next base: position 108,872,904 of record CM068840.1, on the reverse strand, counting down.
TTAGGGTCTAGAAGGGTTGAATTAGCGTTGTATAGGTTATTAATGATTGTAGAGGTTTTACCTTTTTCCTGTTGCTAAGGTAAGAGATTGCATCTAGACTGATTGATTTCTTTCTTTACTTTTTTCAGTCTTGTCTAATTGACCAGAACTTGCAGAAGCAAATCAAAATTGGGGACGCTGACATGGCCAATTTCTTCTACGATGAAGCTCATCAACTCATTGTGCAGTACGCAAGCGGAAAATTGTACGTTGGACTGATAGCGTTAAATTGCCTTAAGGTTAAATTAGTCATGCCAATAAATGCAGTGCTAGAAGCTGCGACAACAATAATATCACTAATATCACTACTACTACTACTACTATTACTACTACTACTACTACTACTACTACTACTACCTCGATTACTACTCTTGGGAACATGCTGTGTTATAAACTTATGTGAGTTAAACTAAAAAATTCATGATGGGTGAAAAATTCAACATTGTATAACCATTTTAATAGATTGCTTATTTCTTCGATTTCGCCGGTTATTTCTATGTATCTCTGTCTCTCGTCTCTGTCTCTGCTTGTTTCTCTCCCTCCGTCCCTTCCTCTCTCTGTCTGTCTGTCTGTCTGTCTCTCTCTCTCTCTCTCTCTCTCTCTCTCTCTCTCTCTCTCTCTATATATATATATATATATATATATATATATATATATATATATATACACGCGCTGAAAAGAAATGTCCACATACGTCCACAGTATAATAATGTTAATAATGTAAGAATACCGTGAAATTTCCAGTACCTATGAATATTATGTGCTCCTTATTACACAGTATATTTATCGTCTTATTACACAGTATATTTAACAGTATATTTATCGTCTTATTACACAGTATATTTATCGTCTTATTACACAGTATATTTAACAGTATATTTATCGTCTTATTACACAGTATATGTATCGTCATATTACACATTATATTTCTCGTCTTATTACACAGTATATTTATCGTCTTCGGGTAATGTCTTGCGTGTTGCTCTTTCAGAGTCACCCTTGTGTTTTTGATCTGTGATCACAATGCAGTTTCTCCAATCTTTGTTCCAATAGGATCGCTCGGTGCTAGACCAATTTTTGTAAGTGTATGTATGTATGTATGTATGTATGTATGTATGTATGTATGTATGTGTGTGTACGGATATATGGGAGGTACTGCTAACAGAGCCAATATAAATCAAACTGAATTACAGTCAATACTATACATAAATTACCAGCTATTGTGTACTTAAGAATGTAGATTCGACATATATTCCTGTATTTTGGAAAGAAAATCACACATTCTGAAAATAATGATTATAAGCCTACGTGTGGGTCCCTTTTATTATGGATCAGCTTGGACTTGGGTATTCAAGAGAACGTAAGTAGTAAATGGGGATAGATTAGCGACAATGGGAATTAGCATTACAGAGACCCCTGGGTCAGATTAGCGACAATGGAAATTTAACATGGCGAAAAATCGTGGGTCAGATTAGCGACAAGGGAAATTAACATGGGAATAAATCGTGGGTCACTCTAGCGACAAGGGGAATTTAACATGGAACTATAGTGTGGGTCTGTCTAGCGACAAGGGGAAATTAACATGGGGAATAGAGTTCGGGCTTTTGGGATTTTTTTTTTAAAATTTAAATTTAAATTTAAATTTAAATTTAAATTTAAAAAAGGGGTAGGCAATGGAAAGGCTATCTCTTTTCGAGAAATATGGCTGGCCCTGAAAAGGGCCTTTGGGTTTATGTTAATGTATTCATTAACATAAATGGTACCGCATTGGTCTTCTTCTTGTCCTTAGGCTACGTCTCACTGTTGGTCCGTAAATCAGCACTCTTTTCAGGCATCCTTGTCTTTCAACGTAGATCCTACGTATCCACAGGCTGGTGTTTGTCCTGTGGACAATGGTCCACTTGGATCGGACATACATGAGCATGTCCGTCCTAAACATCATGGAAGACACAAGCGTAGAAGATTGCACATCGGTCCACATCTTGAAGCGACGAGAACAAGTGAATCAATGCAGTGAACTGCGCTTATTTATAGGTACAGGAAGGATTGAAACGGATTGAATTCATTCACCAATCCGAACACGCGTTACAAAATTCAGTCAGCTCGCATCCAATCCGAAGAGAGCAGTCTGTGACGTCACGTGGTCTATATAGATTCGTTAGCGCTTGTGTGCAGTCAATCTATGCGACAGTGATTCAACATGACGGAAACTCAGAAAACGATCCATTGGGGTGCACCAGCAGGGGAGACTGCCCAAGGGAACCCGGACTTACTTTCAGAAGAGGTACATTGGGATTTTGTGGATTTTCTTACCTCGCAAGAATTTGTTCCGGAACCTTCGTTACCTTCTTCATTACCGCAAGTGGAGAATTTTAGACAGAGACAGAAAGAAGAACTGGAGAAATTTATGCAACGACAAAAGGAAGCGGAACAAGCTTTTCTCCTACAGCAACAGCAACAGCAACAAGAAGAGGTAAGAAAAAAACAACAGCAACAACAGCAAGAAGAAGTAGCAGCAAAGAAACAAGAGGGTGAAAATCAAACGGCTACGGTACTGTTGGACATTTTAGCGGAGTTAAGAAGTCTGAAACAAATGTATCAGACTTCTTTATCACGACCGAAGAGAATACGACCTTCCCGAGCTAAACACGCCAACCCTGTGACTAAGCCTGTCGTACCACCCTTAGTGATTTCAACCCAATCATCAGAAGTAGGCCTTGGCCGTGGCAAAGGCTTAAGGCAGTTAAAGTTGATTGGTTAAACTCACTCCTACACCATAAAGAAAAAAGGCCCTTTTCAGGGCCACCCACATTTCTCGAAAAGAAATACAATTTCAATTTGCCAATAACTCAAAAATAAACCCCACCCATTTTACCCTTATAGTACGTGTCTGTGTATGAGTGCTTGAGTGTAGCTTCTTATTTTAAAATCAAAACTCAAAGACACTTACCTTATATCATTCATGTATTCTTTTATCCATTTTTTACAATCCAATTCACAATTCACCACAGAACACTTTAAAAAGTTCTTACACTTCTTCTTTCTCCTTATTTAGTCTCTCTGTTTTTTCAATTTCTTCACCGTTTTTTCCTCATTTTCTTCCTTTCTTCTTTTCTTCTCCTGTTTCTTTTCCTCTTTTAAATAGAATTGTCTTCTTTCTTCCTCTTCTTCCTCTGAAGAATCCCTCTCTTCTTTCGAAGAATCCCTCTCTTCTTCTGAAGAATCCTTCTTTTCTTCTGACTCCTCTTGTTTCTTTTTTGGGCAATCTGGAGACCAATGTCCTTTTTCTTTACAATAATAACAGGTATCTTGACTTTTGTCTTTTTTAGCCCCTGTTTTTTTTTTGACGGTCTGGACACTCTGAAGACCAATGCCCTTTCTTCTGACAGATATAGCAAGTATCTTGACTTTTATCTCGAAAGGAAGGAGAGTAGTCCGTCGGCTGGTCTGAAGAGAATTTTCTAATGACCCCTCGCAAAGCTCTGACGAAACGTTCCATCTGGGTAGTCTCTTCCATCGTTGTGCTCGGCTTGAGAGTGAAATGAATAGTGAAAGGACAAGACACACACCCTTTTTATATACGCTGGTTTGCCAAGACTATAAATTAGTCTATGGTGTTTAAACTTGAGTCATTTGACGTTTTGCACTCAAGATGAAACGATCCCATTCATTCGAGAAGAAAGAAGAAGAAGAAGAAAGTAAGAGGCAGAAACGTGATCTATCGCCTCGTACCAGGGCTGAAATCTTGGCACAAATTCATGCCAGTGATTTTGAAGAGGACATGAGTGAACCAGAATCCGAACCCTCTAAACCAAGTTCACCACCCTTAGTCAACCCTGAAAAGTACTATTTCATTCGAGAGACGGAAAAGCGCTCCTCTAGAAAATTTAGAACCACGGCTTACACCTACACGGTGAAGTTTAAAGATTTCAAGGCCGACGTACCCTTGGAGAAAGCAGAAGGGTTCATCACCGAGATGTGGGATTCTTTGCTCACCGCACTCAAGCGACAATGTCAAGCCAAAGAAGACGATCGCTTGACACTATCCATAGATCACGACGGTTTGAAATCCCCTGTTTGGATCGAGTTTAGCAGACCCGCAGAACTGACCCCTTCCAAAGTCATGGACAAGATACAACAGGTGCAACAATCTAATGACCAGTTTGACATCACCGATGGTAAAGCCACACTGAAAATGGCCCACGTCTCTCCTCCTCAAGGAACTGGATGCAAAAAGATGTTATTGGTGGACGACCTTCGCAACACCAAAAAGAGTCTCGTCCGAATTAACAACCCTCAAGACCAGATGTGTTTAGCCCGTGCCATCGTGGTGGGACGAACCTATGCCAACAAGAACGACACGGTAGAATGGAAAAGAACCTGGAAAACTATTCAACGATGCGATCGAGCCAAACAACGAAACGAAGCAGAACTCCTGTTACAACAAGCCGGACTGTCCAAAGACACACCCTGTGGCATTCCTGAGATGCAAAAATTGCAAGATGCCCTAGCTCCACGCTACACCTTGAAAGTGCACCCTCAAGAAATGCGTGGAACTCTGTTGTTTCGAGGCCAAGATTTTAAGGACGGAAAATACATTCATGTCTATCATCACGATGACCATTTCGATACCATTACCAGTATCACTGGATTCCTGGGATACGGTTATTATTGTGAGAAATGTGACTATGGTTATAACAATCGAGAGCAACACAAGCATTGTGGAATAAAATGCCCAGGATGTTTGGCCTCTCCACCCTGTCTGAGCGAAGGACCAGTGCCTTGTTCGACTTGTTTGCGCACGTTTGTCAGTCCTACCTGTTACCAACAACATCTGAAGACGCAAGGTTCACAGCAGAAATGTGCTTGTCAACTCTTGAGATTGTGCCCTACGTGTAGACAAGGCATACGTACCAATAGTACCAAGGCACACGTATGTTCAGGAAAAAAAAAATGTCACATTTGTCACCGCATCGTGGACTTGGAACACCAATGCTACGTGCAAAAATACCAACCCCCACCAGAGAAAGAGGACGGTCACAAGAAGAAAGGCAATTTCATCTTTTTCGATTTCGAATGTATGCAAGAGACCGGCATTCACATTCCTAATTTCTGCGTGGCTCATCGAGCGTGCGAGAAGTGCATTCAAGAACCTATCTTCAGTCATTGCCCTCACTGCAGCAAGATTCCCGGAGGGCGTGAAAAAATCTTTCGGGGACCAAACACGTTAGCCGATTTTGCCCAATGGGTCTTAGACCCCATCGACAAGACGTGGAGCCAAGAGGACATCGAACGTTACGGAGATTGTCATCGTCATGCCACGGTGATGGCTCACAATTTCTCCGGATACGATGGACAGTTTCTTTTGAGGTACTATGCGGAACAAGGCACCGAGCGTCCTAAAGTCACTTTGAACGGAGCCAAAATCATTTTCATGCAAGTGGGACAAGTACAGTTTAAAGATTCGATGAGTTACTTGGCCATGCCTTTGAGTCGAATGCCTAAAACGTTTGGAATGACAGAAATGGCTAAAGGGTACTTTCCACACTTTTTCAATACGGAAGCCAATCAACATGCCGTTCTACCCCATTTGCCTGAGGCTCACTATTACGACCCCGACAACATGCGTACCGAACAACGAGAAGCTTTCTACGCTTGGTACCAGGCTCATGCCTCAGACCCTTTCGACTTTCAGGAAGAAATGCTAAAGTATTGTCGTTCCGACGTGGACATTTTACGACGTTGCTGTGGAAAATTTCGAGAACTGTTCATGGAACACGGAGGGGTCGATCCTTTGAAAGAAGCTTGCACCATTGCCAAAGCGTGTTCCTTAGTGTACCGCCAACGATTCATGCCTGAAAACACCGTGGCTGTCATCAGTCCTCAAACGACCCACTATGTCAAGCGTCAATACTCGGTCAAAGCCCTACGTTGGTTACATTACTTGTGCGACAAGGAAGACAAATGGATTCAGCATGCCCGCAACGGAGGAGGCGAAAAGACCATCGGAACGTATTCGGTAGATGGCTGGGACTTAGAAAACCCCAAGATCGTGTACGAGTTTAACGGTTGCTTATTTCACGGATGTCCCGTCTGTTACCCTGACCGTGACACTAAAAATCAGTTTTTGCAACGAACCATGGAAGACTTGTACCAGGACACTTGTCAGCGACGCCTAAAGTTAGAACAGCAAGGATACCAAGTGGTGGAAATGTGGGAACACGAGTACGACCACCGTTTGAAAACCGATCCCGAGTTTAAACGCCTCGTGGAAAGTTACCAGTTCATGGACCCGCTGAACCCGAGGGATAGTTTGTACGGAGGAAGGACCAATGCCACCTGTTTGCTGTACCAAGCCGACGAAGAGAAAGGAGAAGAAATCAAATACTTGGACGTGTGTTCGCTGTATCCCTACGTGTGCAAATATTGTCGCTTTCCTGTAGGGCACCCGCAATTGTTGACGGAACACATCGACCTGAAAAACATTCGACAATACGAAGGCTTGATCAAGTGTAAAGTTTTGCCTCCCACGAACCTATACCATCCCGTCTTACCTCACCATTGTCAAGGCAAACTGATGTTTCCCTTGTGCCGTACTTGTGCCGAAACGTGCAACCAGGACCAACCTTGCCATCACAGCCAGGAAGAACGTGCCTTGACGGGAACCTGGGTCAGCGTGGAATTGTTCAAAGCTCTGGACATGGGATACCAACTGTTAGAAGTGTACGAAATTTGCCACTTTCCCAAGACACAACAGTACCACAAGGGTGACCCTACTCAGAAAGGCATTTTCGCCGACTACGTGGATGCCTTTTTGAAACTGAAACAAGAAGCCAGCGGCTATCCTTCCTGGTGTCACACTCCCGAAGACCAAATACAATTCAAAGAGAAATACTACGCACAAGAAGGCATCTCTTTAGACCACATCGAAAAAAACGAAGGCAGGCGATCGTTTGCCAAAGTGATGTTAAATTGCTTGTGGGGTAAAATGGCACAACGACCGTGTTTACCCAAGACGGAATATTTGACAGAACCTTCCCGCTACTTCCAGATGATTCACGACAAAACCAAATACATGAAACACGTGGACGTCGTTCGAGAGGATTTGATCTTGATCAATTACGAAGAAGATCTGGACTTTGTACAAGACGACCCTTTTGGAAATGTCATCATTGCGGCTTACATGACAGCTCATGCTCGCTTAAAATTGTACGAAGCTTTAGAACTGTTAGAAGAACGCGTCCTGTACTTTGACACGGACAGTTGCATTTACATCCATCACCCGATTCAACAGCACCCTGACATCGAAGGAGACCGTTTAGGAGCCTGGACAGACGAGCATCCCGACGACAAGATTCTAAGTTTCGTCAGTGGTGGTCCCAAAAATTACGGCTACGAATACCGGGACAAACAAGGAGAAGTGCACACGACGTGCAAAGTGAAAGGACTGACTCTGAATCATCGTACCAGTCGAGTGGTCAACTTTGGGGTATTGAAAGAAGCCTTGCAATCGGGAGAGGATGGAAACTTTAAAGTGACCACCTATCAACCGAACAAGATTGTACGTTTACCCACTCACCACATCGTCAGTCGACCCTTGGAAAAAGTCTATCAAATTGTATACCAGAAGCGAGTGCGACTTCCCAATCTATTCACCTTACCGTACGGTCACGTCGGTATTGGTCTGTATATGAAAAGGAACCCTAGGCAAGATCGATAGTTCATTGTTCATTGAAGTAACTTACCATGTCGTTGACGAAGAAGAAACCAGATTGGTTAGGAGTCAAATGTTGGACATCACCGAGACCAGGGTTTTGAGGCTTGGACACAAGAGGTGGCCTAGTATGCACGAGAGTTATTCAAGGAAAAAAGTTACTTTTCAACCTGTGTTAGTGACGGTGCCAGAAGAACCCGTCACCCAGGACAGGACTGTCGTGGACAGGCCTGAAAGACCCTTTCGGGAGGACAATTGTGTGACCTTACCCCTACTATAGAACTGGTTAGAACTTTACCCAAAACATCTTGTACAGACACTTGTGTTTATTCCACGTTCATGGTTATCATGTGCCTTTTATTCTTGTACTTAAGCCTTTGGCTTTTATGCATTTTTGTCTTTCGTATTTATGTTTGAAACATTCAATAAACGTGTTCTGAAAAAGTATATAAACTCTTGTCTTGTTTGTTTTTCGTGTCACAAGTGACATTTCTCACACCATGGCTACCTCTGCTGTCTCTGCTCCCTCTTCCTCTACTGTCAAAGTCATCGACGAACACTTAGATCGTGCCAGTTGGGAGGCTTTGTATCTTCGCCATCCCTTTAACATGCTCATTGCTGGACCTAGCGGTTCAGGCAAAACCGAATTCGTCAAACGTTTGATCGAACATAAACATCATTTGATCGATCGACCCCCTCAACGAATTGTGTGGTGTTACAAAGAGTGGCAATCGGCGTACAGCCTCTTGCGAGAAAGTCAAGGCGATTCCATCGTGTTTGTGGAAGGCATTCCTAAAGAAGACGACGGCATCGTCTCTGACTCCCGTCTAACCCATTTGGTCATTTTCGACGACATGTTAGGAGAAGACGAAGAAGAAATTAAACTGTGGTTCACGCGCAAAGGGCATCACCGTAATGCCAGTGTCGTTTACATCACCCAAAATTTGTTTCAACAAAGTAAAGCCCATCGCACCATCAGTCTCAATGCGCATTACGTGGTCTTGTTTAAAAGCCCTCGAGATAAATCGCAAGTGCAAGTCTTAGCCAAACAGTTAGGAACGCCTTGGCTGACTCAGGCGTACGACGATGCCACTCAAACGCCACACGCCTATTTACTCGTCGATTTGAAACCTACGACTCCCGAGGATTTGCGATTTCGTACCCACTTGTTTCACCACTGGTGCCAAGACGGAGGGCCTGTCCTGTACACGTCTCCGTCCTCGACTTCATTTCACTCCCCATAAAAAAATCTATAAAAACCTCAGACCCTTTTTCGTCTGTCTCACATAGTGCGAAAATGACGTCCCTTCAGTCGCATCTTCCCGTCAAATTGATTCGTGCCTTGTATGGCATCAGTCGAGAAAAAATTCCACAAACACGAGCTCGTGTCTTAGAAGCTAGTCTCAAAGAAGTCTTACGATGGTTCACGGTGACGGCACGTCAATTACTCCAAGGAATCATTCAGATTCCTCATCAAACCAAACGCTTTTTCGATCGAAACAAAGTCGCTTTGGTCCAACTGGCCGATCCCCGCATCGACACTCAAACCAAAAAACAAATCATTTTGAAACCTGGAGGGAGCGGTACTCTAGGAGGGGTCATCATTCGCTCACTCTTAAGATGGGATCCTAATGCCCCCAAAGTTATACCCAAGACAAAAGTCCAACGAAGCCCCAAGAAGAAAAAGACCAGGTCCCCAAGGATAACTTCTCCAGTGGCAGGACCCTCCTCTGACCAGACACCACCACCACCCCGGAAAAAGAAAAGAAGCCCCCAGAAAAAGAAAAGTCCACAGAAAACTAGTCGCAAGAGAGGCACTTCGGCCAGGACGCAACCTTACACTCGCAAACCACGACCTGCCACGGCAGTGACTGCGTCTCCGGCAGCTTCACGTTTGTCCACTTCTCCGTTAATGACACCCAGAACTGAAGAGTACTTGGAGACGTTGATCACACCAAGAACTTCTCCGTTGATGACCCCCAAAAGAACTTCCCCAGTGGCAGGACCTTCCAATTTAGTGGCAGTGGCTGCTGCTCACAAAGTACCTTCTCCCAAAATCAAAGTTCAAGAAAGATCGGGCATGTTACAAAGTTTACTGGATTTGTCCAAGCAAGAACTGGCTCGATTTAGTCCGTTACGTACCCCTGCACGACGTGTCATGCCTGTCCTCAAACTAATACGACGTAAAGACAATCAGTGGCGACGCGTTCCAGTATAAAAAAGGCCTGTGACCAAGTCGGGTATCAGTGTTTTTTGGTGCTCCTGAAGACTCAAAGATGTCACCCTCCAGAAAACCCCAAGGAAAGAAAAGGAAAGGACTGCCACCACGTTTAGTCAAACATGGGGACATGTTATCTGTCCTGTCCAAAGCTTCTCCACCCCTACGAAAAAAACTCATTCAAACAGCCTCCAAAGAGGTCATCGATACCGTGTGCGAATGTTGTTTGAACGTTTTGAAAGGCACTATCCCTTTGTCCAAACACCAGAAACAATGTTTATGCAAACATCGTCACGTTCTTCGCCAAATGGTTCAAAAGAAAATTCCCATTCGTCAAAAAAAGAAGATGTTAGTGCAACGTGGAGGTATTTTACCTCTCTTGTTAGGCCCCATACTGAAAGGAGTCTTGGGAACCATGTTGGGAGGACTGGTGGGAGGAAGATAAAAAGGCCTCGGAAGTCCCAAGATCTCAGAATTGACCCCTGACAACCCCATGGAAGGACGAAAACTAGCTTTAGTGCCTTACAAACGATGGATGGAATACCATCGGTGGCAAGAACAACACACCCCGCAATTACCTCCCAATCCCCATTTGAGCGAGATGTCCCAGTTACAACACGAATTGCAGTCCTTGATGGATCGCCAAGATTTGTCCGAAACAGAAAAATCGCAAAAGTACGGTCAACTCTTGCAACGACTGCAACTCTTTCACCAGAAAGCTTTAGACGAAACAGCTCTACCCAGTCTGAAAGATTTTAAGACCTTGATGAAAAGTCCAGCACCATCACCAGTACCAGTACCACCAGTACCCGTGACCAAGACAGAAAAAGGAGAAGAAGAGGAAGGGTTTCAAACTCCACCAGAAAAAGTACGCAAGTTAACAACACCACCTACCTCCAGAATTGGATGGATTAAAAAGATGATGGCCACCCCTTCTTCCTCAGAAGAGAAAAAGAAAGTGAAGACAGAAGTGAAGACAGAAGTGAAACAAGAACCGATATCCCCCGCTCAGACATCCTTCTCCTCTTCGACACCTATTGCTGGCCGCACACGCAAAGCATTGCAATCCAAGAAAATACCCCAAGAGAAAAAGAGTAGCATCCTCCAAGAGTGGGTGTCTTATTAACACACCAACCAACACAAAAAAATGGAAAAAGTCTTAGCCAGCATTTACTACGATCCCTCCCATCCTGCAGGTTACGCAGGAGTTCAAAAATTGTATCGTGCTGCCAAAACGCAACTGAAAAGTCTCCGTTTACCTCAAGTGCAACGATGGTTACAAGAACAAGCTACCTACACTTTACACAAACCCATTCGACGCAAGTTTGCCAGAAGTCGCACCCGAGTGGAAGGCATCGATCATCAATGGCAAGCCGATTTAGCCGATGTCTCTCATTTGGCCAGCTACAATCGTGGCTACAAATATTTGTTTTGTGTCATCGACGTCTTTTCCAAATTTGCCTGGGTCGTGCCCTTGACTTCCAAATCGAGCAGCGAGTTAGTGCGAGCCCTGCAACGGGTGTTGAAACAAAGCGGTCGTCACCCTCTTCGATGGCAAACGGACAAAGGCACCGAATTTCTGAACCAAGCTTTCCAAAAAGAATTAAAGAAACGTGACATTCATTTTTTTACCACCGAGAATCCCGAAACCAAAGCCAGCATCGTGGAACGTTTTCAACGCACTTTGAAAGAACGCATGTGGAAATATTTTACGCATCACCACACTCTGAAGTACATCGACATCTTACCGCACCTGGTGCAAGCGTACAACCAATCTTACCATCGAAGCATCGGACGTGCCCCGCAAGACGTGACTCCCGACAACGAAGTGTTGGTGTTTGAGCACCTGTTTGGTACGTCCCCGACGAGGGCTGTCCCCAAGAAAAGTGGAGAGTTGGCCGTAGGAGATTGGGTGCGCATTGGCAAAACCAAACGCACTTTCGACAAAGGTTACTTACCTAACTGGACGACCGAACTGTTTCGCGTCACTGGACGAGTGCATATCCGTCATCCTGCCGTCTATAAATTGGAAGACATGAACGGAGAAGTGCTCAAAGGAACGTTTTATTTGCCCGAGTTACAACGTGTCACCAAAAAAGAAGACGACGTGTACGACATCGAAAGCATTCTCGAACGCAGAACCCGTAAAGTGGGCAAACGACGTGTCAAAGAAGTCAAAGTACGTTGGAAAGGATATCCACCCAGTTTTGATTCTTGGATCGACGCTTCGCAAGTCATCGACTATAAAAAGAAGTGACCATCATGCCCTTTCACACACCAGACGCAGCTACGTCGACCACTCCTCCTTCACCTAGTTCTTCTGTGCAAGATTTACAAAAACAACCCTTGTGGGTGTGGTGTGGAGAACGTGTGCCTAAAACGCAAATCGTCTTTTTCTGCCAAATCTTCGTGGTGTATTGTGTCATCGGGGCAGCCATCGCCAATTTGAGTTTGCAACAAGGAGACAAACAATTGTGGACCATTTTATTGAGCAGTTGCATCGGTTACCTGCTTCCTAATCCCTCCCTGAAATTCACCTCGAACGGGAACCCCGGGAACCTTGTGTCCAGTGCCAGTGCCAGTCACCACTTCAATCACAACCAGAACCCCATTTTAGACGGAGACACACCTCTGACGTCCAGTAACCCCTCGGACAGCCACAGAACTCTGGAATTATGAGTCACCAAAACCAATTTTACTTAACCTTACCCAGTGACAGTTCCATGGAGGTGTTTCCCAAGAACACGTTGTGCTGTTACACGGCCAAATTACCTCAAGCCATCCAGTTAGATCACGAAGCCCATTGGGAAGTGGCTTTAGTAGAAATGATTCACCCGACCCAAGTCCTCAATGTCCTTCCCAATCAAAATTTTTTTGATGTGGAAGTTCATGACGAGCAAATGCAACAGTGGATGGATAGCAATGTCAAGTATGACAAGAAAACCCGTACACAAAAGTACACCACCTATCACTTGTTCATTCCCCCAGGCTATTATTTTAGTGGTCAACATTTGGTCAGCACCATAACCTCCAGGTTTAATGTCGTGTTTCTGAAAGCTTTGGAGCATGTCAACAAAAATGTCACCATGGAGTACCACAAAGCAGCTCGTCGCTTCTTGATGAAATTTGAACGGAGTAAAATCCTGTCCATTTTATTTTGTCCTGAATTGTTTGACATGTTGGGCGGAGACATGGACATGAGAAAGACCATGATCAAGAAAAATGAATTACCCATCGTTTACGACAACGAGTCTTTTAGCAAGTTATTTCGTGCCCCGGTAGAACTGAACCAAGGACTGAATTTGATGTTCGTGTATTCCGATGTGGTGGAGTACAACGTGGTGGGACACACCTCCGTACCGTTACTGCGTGTCATTCCTTTCAAAGTGGATTCTGCCACGAACACTGACGAGGAAGGTGGAAACACTTACCACGTCCACCGCGAATTTGTCCATCCTCACTATTTGCCTGTCAGTAAGTCGTATTTGGACACGGTCAACATTGCTATAAAAGGAGATCTGGGACAAAATATTCCATTCACCAAAGGAAAAGTCACGGTGAAACTCCATTTTCGAAAACGGTTCTCTCACGACTCTTAAGTCATGTATCCAGTGTACCGAGGGGTTGCTCGACAGCGAGGACACGGCTTAGGAGATATGTTAAAATCGGCCTTTCGTTCGGTGGCCCCGGTGTTGAAACCGATGGTGACACGCGGATTGCACGCCTTGAAAGATGCGGCACTGACACAAGGCAAAGAATTTCTCCAAAATGTCATCATCGACAAACAAAACCCTAAAGAAGCCTTCATGAGGGCAGGCAAAAATGTCTTGCTGCAAACGGGCAAAGACATTTTAGGCCAACGAGAAACACCTATAAATGCCCTGCACGCTACCGAGTCAGGCATTCAGCAAGGACAAGGCAGAAAGAGACGACGAAGAAAACACCCTTTCACCAGACTTCAAGCGAGAAAGGCCAAGAAAAGAAGAACCATTCGAGACTTAGACGTTTTCGATTATTGAGAAAAGAGACAAAAAAATGATGCACCGAGAATCTTGCGCTTGTTCCAAGACGGAACTGGATCTGTTTGCCATGCCCTCCACGATGATGACGATGCAAGAATCCCAGTGGGTGGAATTTCACCCCGTCTCCTCACTGACCGATTCCGCTCCCATCGAGTTTGAAATCAAAGGACAGCCCGAAGATTACATCGATCTGAATAGCAGTTACTTGTACCTGAAAGTCAAAATTCTAGATAAGACTGGAGGTGCTATAGACGATGAAGCAGTAGCTCCCGTCAACAATTTCATGCATTCCTTGTTCAGTGGAGTGGACTTGTATTTGAATAACAAACTGGTCAGTAGCAGCATGGATACTTACCCTTATCGTGCCTACCTGGAAAATCTCTTGACGTACGGAATAGATGCCAAGAACACTCATCTCAATGCCTGTGTGGTATGGGAAGCTGACGAACCTACCAAGTTTGAAATATTGGAAACTGATGAAAAGAAAGACAACAATGATGGATTTGTAGAACGAAGAAAGAGAATCACGGGAGCCGACACAAGTTTAGAACTGATGGATCGTTTGCATTTGGACATGTGGTTGCAAGAAAAGTATTTGCTGAACGGGGTGGATGTCCGCCTGAGACTGAATCGTAGCAGTGCCGCTTTCCATTTGATGGCTGATAGTGACGGTTACAAAACCAAAATCCTAGAAGCCAGACTCTACGTACGCCGTGTGGAAGTGTTACCTAAAGTGGGAAACGACATCAGTCAGACGTTGAGCAGAACGACCGCCAAGTATCCCATACGACGCGTGGAAGTGAAAACCTTCACCATTCCCAAGGGACAGCGATCCATGATCGAAGATCATCTGTTCCAAGGACAGTTACCCAAACGTTTGATCGTTGGTATCGTCGAGAATACAGCCTTCAACGGAGCTGCCGAAAAAAATCCTTTCTACTTTCAACACTTTGGTGTGTCCAAAATCGAAGTCAGTCGCGATGGCAAGACCTTGTGTACCCGACCTTTCGAACCTGACTTTAAAAAGAAGAATTACTTGAGATCGTACTTGTCCTTGTACGAAGCCACCGGACAGTTAGGAACCAATACCAGTCACGGTATTACGTACGAGGATTATGCAGGAGGCTACGCTTTGTGGGCTTTCGATTTCACTCCAGACCAAGGCAGCGACGAGGGACATTTCCACCCTATAAAATCTGGCCAGATTCGTGTGGAAATTCAGTTTAAAGACCGAGACCCTGATGAAACGGTGAACGTCATCCTGTATGCAGAATTCGATAATACCATAGAAATCAACAGTTTGAGAGAAGTCATCCTAGATTACTAGAAACCATGGAAGACTGTTATCCCTCTTTACCTAGTGGAGAAACTTTTAGTGTTGCATTGTTGTTAAAAAATGTTAGAGTTGTTGTTGTTTAGTGTTAGGTGATTTTTGAATAAAAAATGTTGTGTTTTGAAAAAATTGTTTGATGTTATATTGTTGGATTATTGTTAAAAATGTTAGAGTTGTTGTTTAGTGTTAAGTGATTTTTGAATAAAAAATGTTGTGTTTTGAAAAAAATGCCTTTGTCTTTTGTTTAGCTATAAGAATGTTGGATTGATGCTCTTTCATTTCTTACTATCCCTCTCATGACACTCACTGAACGTTGCGACTCAAAAACCGTGTGGGGGATGTTTTCCTTCACGTCCGCGCTTTGACTTTAAGAACCGGGGCAGTTTCCAGTCTAACCATCCATTGTCGACTCATCCTCCTAAGAAGATGTGCTCCAAACTAGCTAAACTCAACGAAGCCTACGTGAATTTGCATAGGGTCAGACACAGTCTGATACCGAAGCCAGAAGAAATAGAGAATGTGAGAATGTTAAAAATCACTGAAGACCTGATAGAAGAGCTCTTCAGAGAAGAAATGAACAGGGAAAAAGAAGAATGGACAGAGAAGTACAGACTTCAGAGACAGCAGCAACAACAACAACAAGAGCAGCAGCAGCAACATGAAGCTGACAGAGGCTTTGTCGATTGTCGTATCGACACCAAAGAGTTCTTCTTCTCTTTCCGAAGAAGCAGACCTATCGCCAGAAAGTCTATCCTCAGAGGACATCGCATTCTTAGAAACTAAAAAGAATGCCATAGCAAACAAAAAAAACAGCCCTTTTCAGGGCTACCCAATACTCTAGAAAAGAAATAACAATCGATTTGCCAATGTGTGTAGGTAGAGTAGTGTGAAAATAAACACTAACTCTTTTTTAAAAAAATGTGAGGGTATGTGTTTGTGTGTTTGTGTTTGTAAGTGGTTAAGTAAGTTGGTATGGATAGTAGATTAAAATGATGTCTTTTTTTTTGGTGTTTGAGGTGTAAATTTGGGGTTAGATTGGATTGCTTTGCGTATGTGGATAGTCTATTGAAGTGATTTATAAAAAATTTTAAAATAGTGATGGGTAGCATAAAAAGTGAGTGAGTGTTTCTTTTAGGTCCGCGCGTTGTTTTATGGTCATGATGTAGGTAAGATCAATTTTATGTTTTTAGGGGATGTTTTCGTTCACGTCCGCGCTTTCACTATAAATTGAAACTCGTTCGGCAGTCCAGCTACCCTTGTTGATTGATCAACACCAAAAATGAACACGAGACTGGAGAAACTGTTGGAACTTCATGTGCATCTGGAATATGCCAGGCGCATATTAAATGAACTGGCCGCGGAAGCCATTGTGGAGGAGGGAAGGATAAGAGAGGAGGAGGAAAGAAGAAACAAAGAAGAGGAGGAGAGAAGATATAAAGAAGAGGAAAGAAGATACAAAGAGGAGGAGAGAAGATGCAAAGAAGAGGAGGAGGAGGAAAAGGAGAGAAGAAGAAGAAATTTCAGAATCCCAGAGAGCGAAAATTGGGATTCTGAAGCGACATATCCTGCCTCTGCTCTCTCCCCTCAAAAGGTAAAAAGTAATTGGGGGATAAGATGTGTATGCGGCGCCAGGCCTGGAAGGTGCCACCATTAACCAGGTGTCCATGAAGTTCCAAACAAAAAAAAACAGCCCTTTTCAGGGCTACCCAATACGCTAGAAAAGAAATAACGATCGATTTGCCAATGTGTGTAGGTAGAGTAGTGTGATTATAAACACTAACTCTTTTTTAAGATAGTGTGAGGGTATGTGTTTGTGTGTTGGTGCTTGTAAGAGCTCAGGTATGTTTGTGGGAATAGTAGATTATGGGTTTCTTTATTGTTTCTTAGCGTAGGTGAAGAGTATAGTTAGGGTTCTGTAAGCGCTCACGTACGATTGTGTGGATAGTAGATTATGGATTAGTTTATTGTTCTTAGCGTATGTGTTTGTGTGTTTGTGTTTGTGTTTGTACCCGCTCACGTACGATTGTGTGAATAGTAGATTATGGATTTGTTTATTGTTCTTAGCGTATGTGAAGAGTATAGTTTGGGTTTTGTAAGCGCTCACGTAAGATTGTGTGGATAGTAGATTATGGATTTTGTTTATTGTTTCTTAGCGTATGTGGAGAGTATAGTTTGGGTTTTTATTATATGAAATGAAAAAGTATAGTTTGGGTTTTATTATATGAAATGAAAAAGTAGGGGGATGTTTTCCTTCACGTTCGCGCGTTGTTTGGTCATGATCTAGGTAAGATCAATTTTACGTTTTAGGGGGATGTTTTCCTTCACGTACGCGCTTTAAGTATAAGAACCCATAGTATTCGTCGTTCAAACCATTCTGCAAAGAATAAAAAAAGAAGATGGCTTCTAACCAAATGGACAAAATACAAACATTACAAGACGTTTTAGACAACTTAGGAATGATGGAGCAGATGTTGATAAGACTGGTTGAAGACCATTATTCCTATAGTCCCCATCGTGTAAAGATGGAAATTAATAACTTAAAAAGGTAAAGGACAAGATTAGTGGTGTCATGAAAGAGATAAAGGAGGAGAAGGAGGATGAAGAGGAAAGAATAAGAATAAGCAAATGGAACGAAAAGATTGAAAAAGAAGAAGAAAATGAGAAGAGGAAGAAAGAAGAGGAGGAAGAGAAGAAGAAGAAAGAAGAGCAGGAGAAAAAGAAAGAGAAGAAGAGAAAGAATGTTGGAGATAAAATAAGAACTTGGTGGAGAAAAAGAAGAAATTAGAAGCAGAAGAAGAAAACCCAAAGGCCCTTTTCAGGGCCAGCCATATTTCTCGAAAAGAGATAGCCTTTCCATTGCCTACCCCTTTTTTAAATTTAAATTTAAATTTAAAAAAAAAAATCCCAAAAGCCCGAACTCTATTCCCCATGTTAATTTCCCCTTGTCGCTAGACAGACCCACACTATAGTTCCATGTTAAATTCCCCTTGTCGCTAGAGTGACCCACGATTTATTCCCATGTTAATTTCCCTTGTCGCTAATCTGACCCACGATTTTTCGCCATGTTAAATTTCCATTGTCGCTAATCTGACCCAGGGGTCTCTGTAATGCTAATTCCCATTGTCGCTAATCTATCCCCATTTACTACTAACGTAATTGTAGCAGTAATCCAGTGAAAATAACACATAGGTGCATTAAAGTTTATGTGTGGTGCAATTATTTGTATTGAGTTCATTATTAATTGACTTATTAGTTTTTATTACTAACGGTCATTTTGTTCATTTCGTTTATATACAGCTTGACATATTTTTAGATTTATATTATCTTGGGAACAAGTTGCTTTGCATTCAGTACACACCGTTGTAATACATCATGAATGCTTGTGGCCAAAATATCCTTCCTTGTAATAATTGTTCATTTTCTTTTAACGTTAAGCAATTTAACGTTACATCAGTGTGCGCATGCCCGAACGGATGTTCTGACACTGGTCCCTTTCACGCCAACACCTCCACTACATCATTGGGTGCGGGCTCAGTTATCTGCATCTGGTATGTTTACAAAAGTATAACAAAATTCTTGCATTTGCTGAAGAAACAAATATGACAATGGACACAATAAAAATGTCGATGAAACGCACAAACGTATTATATAGCGTTTTTTAAAAACAACATGCATAGTTCGTAAAGATATAATTTATAAGTTGCCAACTATCTCAGGCCCTCTTTTTAATATCCAGTTTCGTATGTGAAAATTCAATTTTATTACTTCTCACATCAATCATATTGTTGCAGATGCTTATTGCCTATCCACTATCAAGTAGAATATTTTTATCAGGCATGCAGATCTTCGGTATTCAAAAACCAACGATTTTATAACTGCGTTAGTTGAGATACTGTCGTTTATCCACGTCCTGCCTCCTTTGTTTTGCAGCTGGAACATATATATTACAAACCTTTGAATTTGTGTTTACCTTTGGCCTTTCTTTATTTTATGCAAGAGCCTTATTTGTTTTTTGCCAATCGTTTACGCTTAATGATAAATATGCCTTGTCATGCAGATTGTGCCTTCGTTTTACTTTAATCTTTGATTTCTTTCTGTAGTGGAGTTTTCTGTATATTATATATAATGTGATAATGTAATCATGTAAATACTCCGTCTATCCCGCCACGAAGCACAAACACACACACATATATATATACACACACACACACACACATATATATATATATATATATATATATATATATATATATATATATATATATATATATATATATATATATATATATATATATATATATATATATATATATATATATATATATAATTGTCATAAACTAAATAACATATAGATGCAAAATCAAAAAGTTAAGTAAAACTAAAAAAAACCCAAACATTTAGTTATCAGTATTATAAAAGAAAATGTGAGAGGAACTTTCAGTATTATGAAGTGAGTCCAAAATATTCCTGAAAAAGCTCTATTAAAGTCCAAGAAAATGAAAAGTTCTGTATAAATTTCAGAACCAGAATTGTACTGGTCTGTCAAGAATCGTGAAGTTGTTCAGACGACGTTTTTCAGAACTCCTTTGAATAATTCACAATAGCTCCATAATAATACTATTATAGTCCAACGAGCACTTTCTATTTGCACTGATTATCTGGCTTCGGTACACGGCGAAATCAGTTTCTTTTGCTTGGTTGAATTAATTAATTCTCCAGCAAATATTCAGTTTCCTTTTTCAAACATTCCTGCTTGAGGGGAGTGCTGTTTTACAGGTTGTACAGGTTTTGAATCCACAATTTCAACATCATGGTAGATTTTGTTTGTTCATATTGGAACAACTGGGAAAAAGTGCTCATATTCACATATTAGCTGCTTTAACTCATTTTTTTCTGGTGGCTGTAGATGTGAGAGTTTCTTGTCCATATTCTTTAATATGTCAGAATTTTGAAGCTTGGTTGAACCAAAGTCATTACAGTATGTTTGTACGTCATCATTTAAATCGTCACTGCGTGGGACGGATACAGGTAAACTGACTGAATGATTTACAGTGCTTTTTCGATCAACATACTCCTTTAACATAATTGGTTGACTGGTAACGTAGTATTGACATATTTAAAATCACGTTCTAGCTTACAAGGACCATCATATCTAATCTGAAGAGGAGTTCCAAATATTGGCAAGAGAGAGGAGTTCCAAAGATTGGCAAGAGAGACAGAACCTTATCACTAGGTTGTACAGTTCTTTTGTAGCTTTGTCCCGCTTTAATTGTAATTTTAAGTGAGTAGAGAGAAGACTATATCTCGCTAATTCACAATCAAAGACATAATCTAAAGGATTAATGTCGGAATCCTCTGTTAAAAGAATTTGTTCTTTCAATAACTCCATTGATTCGTGGACAATATATTCCAAAGATATTTCAAAAGAACTAAATCTGGCCAATTGAGGAATAAAAGAAGATCTACAATATTTGGAAGCATTACTTTTAATTTTGCGGCCAATAAAAATGATGTAATATCTTTTGGTAAGTCTTATTAACTCCTAAATGACCAGCTAAAAGACTTTCATAGGCTAAACTAAGAATTTCCTGTCTATATGACTTAGGGACAATAACGTGATAGCTCACTGACCACTCGTTACCATCGGTTACCTCAGATGGTCTCTATTTTCTAATACGGACCCCATTTAAAACAATAGAAAGTTTGTACCTCTGGAGAATCAGTTTCGCTAATAGTCCTCTGAAACAAACAAGAGATATCATGACCTTTTTGCTGTTCGACGACAAGTGATTGTCGTTTGTCATCTTCATTAGACATGAGAGAATGAGTCATTATAACAAGATCATAACGATCAATATTTTTTTTGATTGATTAGTAACATTACCAAAAGTGACCTCGTCAAAGGCCTGGCTAATACGCATGCCAGCCAAGTGAATAATTTCCTTATCAACTTCATTCTCAATTGTCGTTTTTACCATACCTCTAGTAACTGCACAAGCAGGTATAAATCGGTGATTTCATTTTCAATAGGATCAACATTTTGGTCCAAAACAGAGCTTGTCAGTTACAAGTAGACTAACTTCAGCCTTATTTCCAGCGAAGTTATTGCCTAGCATTAACTGAACACTCTCAATGGGCAAATAAAGCACAGCGCCGACTGTCACTGCTCCTAAAGCTGCCTGATGAAGTGGAATTTGAATAAAGCCCCATTCTACTCCCTGAATAAGAACACTTTCAGATAAAGAAGACGTCTCAGACAAATGCAAAGTACCTGATAATAAAAGGCTCTGAGAATCTCGTGTCCCTTAATGTTTTATTAGGGATAGATTGGCTGGATCTCTAATAAGTGTGGAAGAACCTCTCGACAATAATAGTTTATAATTCTCCATAATAAAATCAGACTGTGATTGGTTTTCACCCCATAAATTTATTGTTTGGAATACATGACCATGACCTTGACCCCTCAGAAACAACAGCATTTGGAACAGCTTTGCCTTTATTCTGTAACTAATTTTTTAAACCTAAAACAAACAGAAATAACGCGTCCCATTTTCTTGCAATAAGTGCACACCTAGGAGGAGATAAGGATTTCGGATCAGTCTTATCAGCTGTTTAATTCATATAAGTTGTGCCCGACTGAAATTTGGAAGTACTCCTTTGAGACTGAAGTGGTTTCTTACTAACCTTCTACTGAGAGGAAAGCATATTGACTAATGAAACTTTGTGAGTCAAGGAATAGATATCAGCTGTACGAACAGCATCTTCCAAAGTTTCTGCTTGTACTTATTGACAAAGGTAAGTCAGTAAGTCACAAAGGTATGTCATGACATCACAATGGATGGAACTCTTGAAGTCCTCAGCTAATATGAGCTAAGTCTGCCATACTCTTTATCAACATTTTGAAGCCCACCACCTATCGAATTGTCGCGCGTTTTCCCCTGCAAATTAGGCATAGGTTTGATCTTTTGCTTTCTACAATTTCTAAACCACTGTCGATATGCCTCAGCTGCCAATTGATAAGTTTTCAGTATATATCCCTTGATAAATTAAAAACAGCACTTGCTTCTTCTGACAGTGAAGTATATGTACACCATGTCCAGTTCTTTTTTGACCATTTTAAATTTTCGATTATTTTTAAAAATGAGAAAGATATTGCTCTAAATGTTTTTCTTGAAAAGGAGGTGCTAATCTACTATTTTTTTACATCTAAAACTGAACCTTCGTGAGTTGATTGCTATTTGCTTGTCAGTTCCAATTCTTTAAATTTCAGTTGCATTCCCATCTCTTCTCTCTTCATTTTTATCTTCATTTGCATGTCTATTTCTTTTTGCATTTTTCTCTCTTTCCTTTTCATGCATGTGCACCATTTCCATCTGAAACTGAACCTTTCTCAACTCTAATTCCATCTTTTATATCATCAATCCCACTTTCAAATAGTGTAACCCTTCCTGACTTTGATCAGATTCAAAACTCTCCACCCTAGATTGTTGGTTTCACTATATAAAGTCAAAAGACCAGGGACAAAGAAATTTCCGAAATAAAATAAATTTAAATTTTAAAAACAATTTCAATTCCTCCCAGAGATTTCTGAAAATCTTAACCAGGACCAGCCCCTTCATTTCTGCTACGACTCTATGGTTATAAACTAAGTAACAGAGAGAAGCAAAACCAACAATTTTAATTATCAATGATATAAAATGAAAATATGATAGCATTATGAAGTGAATCCAAAATAATCCTGAAAAAGATATATTCAGTCCAAAAGAATGAAAGTTACTCATTAATTTCAGAACCGAATATAAACTGGTCCGACAAGAATCGTGACGTTGTCAAAATGGCGTTGTCCAGAACTCCCTTGAATAATTCACAATAGTTCCAAAATAACATTATTGTCCAATGAGCACATTCTATTTCTACCGAACAGTCCAAACAAATGTTTTTCCTCTCAAATAATGTCTAAATATTACACAAAATACGTCTGCAGACTTGGTGTTCAAACAGGAACGCAGAAATAAAAATTACTTCGAAATAGGAACGAATCTGATCGCTCAGATCTCTCCATGAATACATATTCAAAAATCTATTACGACTATATATCGCAATAAAAACCACGTTACAGATCTTACTACTCTATGTAATATTTCGAAATACCTATTCATGTGACCTAACTGATCAAATGGGAATTAACATAATTTTTCTACGATATCACCTGACAGATCTGTCCAGTTGGAAAATGGCCGAATCTCGTAAGCATATTTACTAACAAGTAGATTCATGGCAAATTTACTTTTTTAATATCTTAAAATAGACCCTATGCACGTACGAAATCCAGCTATAGCTGATCACGAAAACATACAGCCATAAAAAAGGTACAAAATGAACAAAAATATATATAAACCCCACTTCGTTATTATTGCTGTGATTATAATTATTGTTATTATTATTATTATTATTATTATTATTATTATTATTATTATCATTATTTCAATCAGTTGCGTCGCAACCACCCAAGAAATTCCCACCGAGTAATTAATTTAAATGGGAGGGTAAACTAGAATCAGTTTTCCCGAGGAGGGAGGGTGGCCATAATTTGTTATTAAAATGAAGTATCCCCCCATAACAGAATCAAGAAATATTGGCAGATGAAAACTTGCTTTGGGACAATTGTTAAGTAAAAATTGGACAATGGACACGCGAAGCATAAAGAATATCAAGTCAGTAGATGATGATTCTGAATGATTCTGTTTCTCTGTTATCTATTGAATGCATTACAGTGTAACCAGAATCGAACCTTTTGTGTCTCTGAGAAATAATTAAACGTGTCAAGAAAATAATGTACTATTTTTATGTTGTTTTTGTTGCAGTGCCGTTTGTTTAATATTCAGCTATTTGCTTTCTGGCATGATGTACATGAAATTTATGAAGAAAGCAACGGGATTAGATCTCCTTCCGAACAGAGAAATGTGGGGACATATCTTTGGATCGATCAAGGTATTGAAAATTTAAAAGATAAGAAGAGAGACCGTTGTTAACTTTCTCACCCTCTTGAAATGTGACACATTGACGTACGATTTGCATTTGTGTCCTGGACATCATATACATGATGCTTCTGGTGATTTTTAGTTGCCACATTATTCAAACTTAGGGCAATTTTTATTGGTATAATTAGATTGCCCATTAGTTTGCATGTGCTTGATAGGAACAAACTAGTTCTGTCAGGTACATGTTCATTCCACGTTACCGCTCAGGAAATGAGTATTGATTTCAAGGATACAAACATGGCGTAACATGAAATCTTTAAAGAGCAACGCAACTCCGTAGAAAAGGTGCATGACCTTTTAGACATGGACTTCGTTCGAGCAATACAGTCGAATCACATAACAAAATATAATACATATGCAAATATTTTGTGTACACACACACACACACACACACCTATATATATATATATATATATATATATATATATATATATATATATATATATATATATATATATATATATATATATAACACTGTCAGAGATCTAAAGCACCAATCTGGGATTTAGCGTTGGCCGTCATTTATTTTGTTTGTGTAACTGAAATATCGAACCCAGCATATTCCCTAGGTGCCAAATGTTGCTAATTCAAAGTTGGCAATTGTCATTCTAAGAACTAACAAAGATACGAGGGCGGCAAAACAGAGTTAAACGGTACTCTGATGTTGAACATGGTCAAAAATGTATAGAATCAAACGGGAATTTAACGTAAGACCGTCATTCTTTTGTGTGACTAGAGTATCAATACAAGCAAATTCAAAGTTTACAAATGTTCATTTGTCAGTTTCATGTAGCGTATGTCAAGTTTGGTTATTAAATATGCTATATTTTGGCTAGCTGTGAGCATGGTTTATGATTTGGAGTGTGCCCAATAGGTTTCTTAAATATGTTACAATATTCTGATAGCATTCCATTTAGCGTGTGTTAGGTTTGGTCCTTTTCTCTTTTTCCCAATGCTACAAAACGTGGCTTTTATTTTGATACAAAAATTGACCGACATTTTTTACCTAATGATAGTGGTTCTTATTTTAAAAAAATGTGTTTATTGTGTGCTGAGTGAGAACGTGACAGTAGCGTTATTCAGAGTGTTTGTGATATTGTTGAACCAGAATATGGTCAGGTGAATATAAGATTCCTGGTAATGTTTTAACAGTTTATTCAGCCGAATCATGGACTGTATATATAATAATTTCAATTTTTTTTGTTTCAATCGTTGAATTTAATTCATGCACCAAAACCCATTGTTTATTCAGTAGTCTGTGTGCTACAAAAAGACAATATGTTGTAAAGTTGCACACAGAAAGAGAAGCCTCGCTTTTTAAACTTTAATAAATGAAGAGTTAGGATTTAGGCTTGTCCCTTCCATTTTCTTGTGCAAATACCAAAAATTGAACATGAAAGTAAAACTGGCAACGTTGTAACAAAGACTATAATTCATTTAGTTCATTATCATTTTCCCATATATGTACATCTACGTTCTGGACAAAAGAAAATAGATAACCATGATGTTCACAAAACCACCTTTTCTATTTGGTCATCATTTCTGTAGAAATCATTTCTTTAAAAAGTGGGTACATGTTTAAATGGGACCTTAATACTGCGTTGATGAAGAAAATAAACTGATACTATCCACACACCATCGAATCTGATCCTTTAATTCTTATATTTGTGAACTGAATTAGTACAACATTTCTTATAAAGTCGTTTTCAATGGGAGATAATCCAAATCCATAAGAATCACGATATTCCATTATGTGGTCGGTGAGAAAATACACGACTATTGAGTGAGTTCCCTATCGAACAGAGTTCCTGTTCGACGACTGTCGTCTGTGATAATAGAAATTTGGACATCTGTTGCAGGTTGTTTTTCGTTAGGATTGTTAGAAACTGTGTACAAGCTGTGAGTCAGAAGGTTAGGTATTTATTCTGTTCACAGATAGTTTTAAGTCATGAGTTCACACTTGACATTTTCTTGAAAATATCTGTCAAGTCAGTCGATGAACAGAAAATATCGGTACTGAACGGCAAGAGTGTTACAATATACTTTGTTTTCAAGGAAGGCCATTGACGTAACGAATGGTCAGTGAAGTTTTGTTCGTCATGTTGTTTTTGACTAGGATGATCGTTTGATGACCATAACATTGAATGTTGTATGGCTAGGCGTGCAATTATTTTAGCCAAGTGATGAGTAAAACAGGATACTAAACGTTGTCATTGTTCTAACCCTCTCCTGACTCTGCTTCTGTCTCCTTCACTTGTGATCTGTGACTGGATATAAACACCATCATCGCCTATCTCCATTGCTTCTATATTCTAATGGTCTATGATCATTTCTCCAAATATGTCGATGTCCAGAGTATCGTCAAATTCTGCACACTGTGTTCGCCTGAGCTAGTACAAACTGAAGCTTCACATCAAGTTGGACTGATTTTTTTTAGGGTGGAAATGTCCTTCACCGCTGCCTTGGTCAAGATTGAAATCAAATCCTCACAGCATATTCTTCTCCATAATCATCTTAAGAAATGCTGTGGCTACTGATTTTCTCTTATCGGCCCGTGGCTTCAAAAGTGTCAAGTAATATATCAGGTAATTTGATGGGCTCAGTTATGTTCAAATGGTCTGGTACACAACGACTGACCATCTTGAATCATTTCTATCTTGGACACGTTGAAATATTGGGTCTCGGAAGAGTTTGATTGATAGCTCCGTAGAGGGCCACATTGCTGATCATGCCAATAGTTAAACGGCTGGTATTTAACCTTGGAAAATATGATCTTCGAACTTGGGTTTAGATAAGACTTCCACTCGGAGCATATAGAGTCTGGCTTCTTCGCAGTTCGCTTTGTACTCGTTAGCATTCGCCATAAAATTGAAAATGGTACTACTTCGATCAAGTCTTAGACGTACATCTACACCATTCAAAATATACTTGTTTTGCAACCACACGTCCAAGTGTAAAGGATCCATTTTTGGGGAACTGCATCCTTCTTCCATTTTCATTTCGCGGTCGTTAAATCTATCATTTAGCATTCTCATCTGCAGTCACCTCTATGTCGCTTAATTTGTTCAACGCGTCAGGTGTTCACACCACCGAGGCATACAAATCTGTGTTCTTGGCTACTTTTCCGTATGTGAAGAGATTTTCCTGTTAACCTCGATAAGGGTAAGTGTCAACGCAGATGCTTACCAGTTTGTTGTTCACTTTGTTGAACAACAAATGCATTCAATTATTGATGAGAGCCACTCTGGCATCAATGCCTTGATTGCTGTTATCCATTTAGAGAACTTGATTTTCAGGTACAAACAACTGTTATTCAGATCGATGTCATCTCCGGTTTGTCCTTTGTTCTCAATCTTAGCAAGTGGTTCAATATGACACGGTATAAAATTATATTAATTGGGATTCTTGTATCGTCATAATCTTTGGTGGCTTGGCCAACAGATCAAGTTCTGACTTGAAACATTTGCAACCTCTGCGCATAATGTTTCCTTTTTAGTAATGAAAATGTCCAATCTCTGACAACTCATTTTCTTTTCCTTTTCTTTTTTCTGGGCTGCTGTCTGTCTCTGGGGTCAGAAGAGTTTTTATGTCTTTTTCTGCTTTATCATTGCTGAAGCGTAGAGAAGTGATTAATGTTTTCGCTATTAGCGTGAAGCAAATTTGTAGGTCTCAGAGATCTTAAAGTTACTTTCCTGTTTGAATCAATACATTCCTTTTTTATTTCATTACGACTTGTTTGGGACTTTGTTGGTCAATGTGTATGTTCTAGAAAAATTCATTTTCTTCCGTCAGATTTGAGTCATTTAAAGCACACAATCATTGAATAACCATGTGTTTTTGATGGGTGCTACAATTGCAGTACAAAAAGCAACATATCTCCTAAACTGTGTCCTCTTTGTCGAGGTACTCCTCGGTACAGAGAAAACATCTGTCAAAATTCACTCAAGAATCCTTTTAGAAAATAAAGTTTGACAGTGACATTTCGTGCCTATAATACAATATTTCTTTTCAAAATCTTCTTTAATACTAATGTTGACACAGTCAGAGTTCTAGGTGAACGTCATAAGTGTTTCCTGCTTCGCCGTTAGCAGCTGTGGCAGAATCCACTTTGGGAGGAATATCTTAGTAACGAAACGGCTGTGTTATACTCTACACCAGATTACACAAACATCAGTTTCGGTCTTTCTTTCTATTCGACAGGGAAGCGAAACTACTTAAAGAATAGATCATTGTTGTGAATGTCTTTTAACAATGACGATATGTTCGTGTTTCCACTTAGAATAGCAAACTGGGAGAAAGTTTGATAGCTATTGCCGTTTTAAGAAATTCAATATCGGATGGATGGGCATTGTCATTGTACTGAATCTCCGGTGCTTTGCCAAATTGATCAGTGAAATAGCTAAAGTCATTTGGACGAGATTTTTAGCATTGAAAGCAAATCCTGCAGAAATTTTCATGCAATAAACATTCAGTTAGATATTCGCTGGTTATGGTGCTTTGGATTCGTAAATGGGAGGGTCTTTTTCGTCCAATTGTACTAAAATTTGTCTGTTAAATATTCAACGACGTACGTTGTTTGATCTCCAACAGTATTCTTGACTTTAGTGGGGTAAATGAATCTGATTTCCAGTGAGCTTAGTGATCCAAATGTATGGACAGAGATGAGTGCGTTCGTCCATCGGGTTGATGAAGGCCACTTTGGTCATCAAGCGTTGTAGTGGGGACGAGTGGTCTATGGTTGCGCAGATAGCTGAAGAGGTCGATGTGCGCCCTGAATGTTCTATGGCATTGTGGACAGGGGATAGCAGCAAAACAGACCGTGGGGTTACTGGTTCTGGATTTCCTGGCCTGCCTCCGTTGTTCTGCTGCGGATCTCCTAGTGGCCTCACAAGTTACATTACCGTTACCGATGATTGAGCGCCACCAGCTCATGTCTTGGGCAGTCTGCTCCCACGTGTCATAGGTAATGTCAACATTTTTCATTGACGTCTTCTGTATGTCCTAATTTCGTTTTATCTTGCCTCCTTTTTAGCATTTTTATTGTTTAATCTCGCCATAAAGAGATTTTTGGAAGCCGGTGGTCTGGCATGCGAGCTACATGGCCTGCTCATCACAACTGTGACTACATCATGATCGTGTATGTACTGGAAAGGCTTGCTTGGGCAAGAATCTCAGTACCTGGGATCCTGTTTTTCCACTGTACGTTGAGTATTCTTCTGCGACAAGTTGCGTGGAAGTGGTTTAACGTCTTCGCATTGCGCTGATACACTAACCAGATTTGGCAGGCGTATACTAGTGTAGGAAGTACTATCGTTCTGTACACCTTCAGCTTTGTCTGTAGATTCATTTCTTTCTGTTCCAGACATTGGCTTGTAGTCTGCCGAAGACTGCTCTGGCCTTGCAATCCTAGCATTAACTTTCTCATCGATTACGACGTTCTGGGACAGAGTACTACGAGGATAGGTGACCCTGTTCACTGTGTTGAGTTTCTGGCGGTTGGCTGTGATGCTTGGAACAGCATACGGATTTCCTGGAGCTGGCTGATACATTAATTCAGTTGTTTTTGTGTTAACTGTAAGGCCGAAGTTTTTTAAGCATTGGAGAACCTGTCAACGATGCGTTACATATCAGCTTCAGAACCAGCGTTGAGGGTGCAGTCATCAGCAAATAGTAAGTCCCTGGCGATATCTGTCGAAACCTTAGTGTTTGCTCGACGTCTCCTGAGGTTGAATAGTTTGCCACCAATTATGTATCTGATGCCGATTTCCATGTCACCATCTCTGAAGGCATCTGTGAGCATGGCTGAGAGCATGAAACTGAAACGTGTTGGCACCAATACACAACCTCACTTCACTCTGATCGAGACAGGAAAGGGTTCAGACGTCTCCCATTGTCTTGGACTCTAGGTTTCATGCCATCTTTTAATTGCTGCACCATGGTGATACATTTCCTTGGATATCCATACTTGGACATGATCTTCCATAGGCCTGCTCTAAAAACAGGGTCGAAGGCCTTGGTCAGGTCGACATAGGTGGAGAAAAGGTCCGCATTCTGCTCCTGGCTTATCTCTTGTAACTGCCTAGCAGAGAACACCATGTCGATGGTTCCACGCTCCTGCAGGAATCCACACTGGCTTTCTGGTGGGAGTCCTTGGTCAAGGTGTGATTTGAGTCGGTTGGGTAGAATCCTGGCGATGGAGAGCCAGTATATGCCTCGGTGGTTGTCACATGCCTGTCGATTGCCTTTGCGCTTATACAGGTATATAATAGTAGCGTCCTTGAAGTCTTGTGAGATCCATTATTTTTGCCACATGAGTTGAAATAACCGATGGAGCTTTTGAGTCGGAGCTGCACCACTTTCGCTGTACATATCTCCTGGGATTGAGTCTGAGCCAGGAGCCTTGCCGCTAGAGATCAGACGTATCGCTTTCTGGGTCTCTAACAGGGTTTATTGGATCACCCAATGATTCATTGACCGGATCTTGGGGAAGACATTCAATGGCTTCATCATTCATGAATGTTGGCCGGTTCAGGACGCAGTTGATGTGTTCAGCCCACATTTCAAGGATCTTCCCATTCACAATGAGGGGAGGGGATGATCCTGATGATGAGGGGCCATAGACATATATTAAAACGTCTTCATATCATGCTTGAAAGCGTAGCTTTGGATCTCATGAGATTTGTTACTCAAGCCAAGAGTCCTGCATTTGTCGAAGTTTCTGTTGAACAGTCATACATATGTTATTGAAGGCATTTTTCTTTGAGGTGGACTTGGGAGGTTTAGGTACGCTTTGTTGAGGAAATGTTTTTCAGCAAACAACTGCTTGATGTCACAATTCTCATCAAGCCAGTTCTTTTGCTTTCTGAAGGAGGGCCCTACGATTTCTGTAGTGGTGTTGTAGACCATCTCTCTAAGGGTCGCCCAGGCTGCCTCTACATTATGGGTGTCCAGAGGGGTGGATTGAACGCGGTTTACTAGAATACTGATAAAGAGCGTTTTCAGCTTAGCGATGTTCAGCCGATTTGGAATCCTTTTGCCTTGCGGACGTCTCTAAAGGCTGGATACGGATGTATAGGTTGGAGACTACAAGGCGGTGGTCAGTCCATATTTCTGCGACACACATAGGCTTCATAATCTATACATCCCTCCTGTCTCTCTTCTTGACTCTCACATAGTTGATGAGACGCCAGTGCTTAGATCGTGGATGCATCCATCTCATCCTATTGCGATTAGGGAGGCGGAAGACAGCGTTGGTGATGAGCAGTTCATGCTCTGAGCAGGTCTGAAGCAACAGAAGACTGTTTCAGCGGCCGACGCCATACTTTCCAAAGACTTCTTCCCAGGAGATGTTGTCAGAGCCAACTCTTGCACTGAGGTCGCCAAAGATGACGAGCTTGTCAGATTTGGGAACAGAGGTTATAACAGAGTAGAGTTCTTCATAAATTTTGTTTTTTGCTTCTTCCAAATTGGCTTGCGGCGTAGGCACTAACGACTGTGACATACATCTTCCATTCGAAGGCCAGTCGTTCATACCCTTTGGAAGTCCAGTTAGCTTGCTAACAAACACTGACTTCACTGCAAAGGCGACTACGGCCCCACTTCCTCTTCCGCTCCTATATAAGATGTAGCTAGCACCCCTATTACAAAGTTCACTGTCTCCTGCAAGGCGGGTTTCACTCAAGGCTGCAATGTCGATGTTGCATCTGGCATGCTCTCTGCCAATCAGGGCAGTTCTCCTCTGAGGTCTGTCAGCATCGTTTATGTCCAAAATTGTGTCCACGTTCCATCAGCTGATGTAGGGTCTCAGCCAGCTGCGGTTAGCTGGCGAGGAAAAGATGGAGCAGGCAATTTTTAGGGCACCTTTTCAAGCCCCTTCCTCATGCCATGGAGGTGAGCAGTGCAAATCCTAAAGGTTCGTAAGGTTATTTTTGTGGGGGGGTTGACACATATATTAACTCGTAATAACCGCGCAACTGACGCAGTTTGGCATGGTGCTGTTGTCGCCGACAGTAAAGTTGTGTGACCAAACTTACACTTTGGATTCCCTCAATTAGTCCATCAGTTTCCATAGACGAATGCTTGACGTCAGTCATATAGTCTGACAGAACATCTATGATTTCATATCTCGAGATACCAAGCATCAATCGAGGAGAGTTCTTATGGCAAATAAGTAACGAACAAGATGCCTGCACACTTCGACGCGTTTGTAACATTTCAAATCCAACGGATAAGTTCGATATTTTCAAAACTGACCGTGACTGATGTCTCTTCTGGTGACCAAAAAGTCACCCAAGACCTTTTGCTCGACTTTCAAAGCAATCAAGTCGCGAGTATATATCATGAACTGTTAAAATTCATGGGTCGTGACGAGAACGTTGACACGGGCTTACAGATTTCCCAGGAAGACTTTACTACTTTATACCCGATTTAATTAGTCTCGAACATCTAGACAGATGCATGGACTTGTGTAAAATTCGTTGTCGCTGTTGTAATTGAACTTCTTACGTTTTTAAATAAAATGTCGCATCCAAGTAAATTTTGCCATGTTACGCCGGTTTCATCCGGATAAAAAGCTCTGAGCCGCGACTTATAAACATACAGGAATTCATTTGAAATTTTCCTGGGACAAGTCATCCGGGACCGCACAAGTTAAATTGCCGTTTGGCTACATACTATTTGACCCTGTTTAACATGGTGACTCAATAGGGTCCGTTTCATATTACTAATATATTGCAACAGTTCCTACTTCCCTGACAAAAATAATTGGTAAAGACAGTGTATTTTTTTTTAAAAATTACTGTAATCCCATCTTTCATTTGATTCCATTGTGCCTGTCACTTCACATCTCTTCTTTCTTTAAGATTTTCTAGCGGCATTTAACAACGAGAGTTACAGAAATGTTACATGTTAGTATATACAATCCGGTTGAAGACTTCCTTATGTGCTTTCATTTTTTTTTTCAGGAAGGATTCGGGTTCACAATCCAAAAGTTGCGATTTGGTAGATCAAACTACCAGAATATATGACAATAGAAGTCAGATATGGATAAAAAAAGAGAGAAATACCAACGAATTTCGCAGACACTAAAGATATTGCTAATGACGTTACCTATGCTACTCGTCCTCGAAGGATTTTCTTCGGAATAGCTTTAATATGAAGGTCATAAACCTCTTTAATAGCGTACCTATTGTGAAATTAACGTCATGCATCTTTTGCGTTTCTTCCTCACGTGATTTAAGTTATGATGTGAAGACCAATCTTGGTTTGTTACGAAAATGTAATACGAAAATGTAATATTTTACAGCCATCTGTTTCATCTTAAAATCTAGCAAGGTGATAACAAAGAAATGAACTTTGTACTTTTTGTATCGAGTTTTTACTATGTCGCGAATTACTATTTCGGTCATCATCAATGTTTTTGCAGGTGTTAAATTAAATGATGGTAGAGGACTTGCTTTGAAGGGGATATAGTAGTAGTGGTTGTAAATATTACTGGCACTTAACCTATTCATGGACATCTCTCGCGCTATGTTTGGACAGTTATTTTTAATGTCGCAGCAAAGCGGGCGAAATGTGTAGATCCGTTTGACAAACATGGCAAAGTGCGTGTCTATTGGTGATTTCTGAAAGTCGTGTAGTATATTTTCTGCTCTGGATTTGTACAAAAAAATCGATCTTTTAGCATTTTTCGGAAAAAGATTTCTTTTTTAAGGAATCGATAAGGACTAGGAAAGAATAGCGCAGAAATAGAAATAAAAACATACATATAAAGTTTTGACTACAGTTTGGTACAATATTAAGAATGCGTGTTGCTTGTGACGTTCGATCAAGTGTCTGTTTACTGTCGAAATAGAGCGAGACACCCCACCCCCATATTAAATATTTTCTAGTATAATCTTCTGCGACCCGGGAAATTTAATGCTAGCTAATAATAAATTTTTAAAAATGGGTTCTGAGGATCTCACTTAGTCTACCCCTGCTTTTTTCTTTGCCCTTGCTTTTTTTCTTTGTCCTTTGCCCTTGCTTTTTTCTTTGCCTTTAACCCTTGCTTTTTTCTTTGCCCTTTGCTTTTTGCAAGATTGTATATATTAAACATGGCAGCATTATCTACAGTTTTGAATTGAAATAGACTCAAGTATCTGTTTCGCAATACAAATCCAATATGGAAGCCCAGAAAAGACACGCTTCGTCTTTTTTAAATATTTTTTTTCTTCTATTCCTAGATTTCTTTTTACTAATCCGATTAATAAATCAGTGTCTTGGATTAGGAAGTAAATGTGACGTGTGTCGGTTCAGAGCTTTGGTAGATTTTAGACAGTAACACAAACATGAGCTAGAAACCTTGAGTACGCTGTTATCTTGTCAAACAATAAAGAAAATAAGCAAAATTAGAAAACTCATGCTGCGGTCGCGACGCTTGCGTGAAAACACGATTTTATTAAAAATAATGTGAATACTGTACATTTTAATACCTTTCAAACCTGTGCGAGATGGGCCACCTGTTCAACAGAATCCAGATAAATGCAGCCTGTTATAATAATAATAATAATAATAATAATAATAATAATAATAATAATTATTATTATTAGTAGTAGTAGTAGTAGTAGTATTATTATTATTATTAGTAGTAGTAGTAGTAGTAGTAGTATTAGTAGTAGTAGTGGCATGTGAGTTGCAAAAAATGATATAACGTTTACTTAAGTGAGAAGTCATATACGTGAATGTTTTTAAAAACTCGGCCTAAAGCTATTAAAAAGCACAACAGAAAGTACACAAGGGAAATATCATGAAAGCAGCTGCGAAATTCGTACGAATTTCAGCCAAACTCAAAATAGCGACTTAAAGTAAAAAAAAGTCACAGAAAAAAATTACGTATGCAGCTGTTATGGGTCCGAAAATGAATGGCTTATACAGCAATTCATAACTGAAATGTCGAAAGCATTACATATGTACTATGTACAATGGTACTAATAACTGGATATGCTAAAAAAATTATTTGCTATCAACAAGATTCGCCAACTTGTATCGTCATAATTACTTATTGCAATGGTTTTCTTTTTAATAAACAAAGTTAAATTCTATCGCAGTTTTGTATCTTAATGTACATATGTTTGTATGACTTTGTAATTTGGGTCTATTTTTGTGTTATGCGACCCTATAAAAGCTGCGAGGGACACAAGTGTAAAACTTTCTGAACATCATATATATGATAAAGCAAAAATGTAGCTTCCGAATTCTTTGTACAAGTTTATCAAGATGCTTGAGTTTCGTTCGTGGTCCATTAGCATCACACACACACACACACACACACACACACACACACACACACACACACACACACACACGCACACACTAAAACGGACTTGTAAATCAGCAATATAGACCAAGAGTCAGCTAAATGCACTTTAAAATAACCAAAAACAGAAAATTGTACATAACCTAAACGCGATTAAGCATCACCGAAACGCAGTTTCATATCATAAACACAGTCCATTTAATCAAAGCTGTCTTGGAATTTCTTATATTCAATGAATGAGTGAATGAATGAATGAATGAATGAATGAATGAATGAATGAATGAATGAATGAATGAATGAATTAATCAATAATTCAATCAAACAATCAATCAATAAATCAATCAATTTGTCTCTCTTTTATATAATCTATGTGTCCGTCTGCCGGTTTGCTATTTGTACATCTATGTATCGATCAATCTATCAATGCATGTATGTATCTTTTTATTATTTTCTTTACATCTTAACATATTTGTTTTTCTTGCGTTAATTGATTATTACATTTAAAAGAGATTTTTTTGTTCAATTATTTTTTAGTTTTGTTATTTGTTATATAAAAAGGTGTAAATTTATATCGTGTACTGTCTATATTTATATATCTTTCCGTGAGCATTATGTATATCTATCTGTCTCTTTAGGGCTGTCTACATATCGGTGTATTTACGGCTTGCCACGCCTTCAGATATCTCACTGTCCTTAAATTCTTGATCATATCTTATCGAGGTATTTATGTGGCCGTAACAAAGAGCAGTTGTTTAGCTTACTTTACATTTAGTTTTAAATACATAAAACTAACCCCATAAAAAAGACTTCGTCCTGCCTCAGATTCAGCGAAGTCGGACAAACTCGGTCGTCATAGTTAATTTAGATTTCAACTTTTATTCAGCATCCTCGGTGATGTACTCAAAATACGAAGTAGTTTCAGCTGGTCTGGTAATTGTATCAATGCCGTTTCCACCAGGACTGTTTCAGAATAGAATACAGAGTAAAATCTTTCTACGGCTGCCACACCCGGGAAGAGATAAAATTGCTTCCGATGATATTCAGTAAAATAGACTAATTTCACATTGGGAAAGAAGCCGCTTAGGAGAGGGGATTGCTGAACAGAGGTGACCTTTCACGAACGTTTCACCACATTTGTGTGTGCTGTGCTGGAATATTTATGGTGGCATTGGCCTGCTTTAAATAATGAAACGAAAGAGAAAAACATTTCATGCCAATAGGAGGAAAGTATATATATATATATATATATATATATATATATATATATATATATATATATATATATATATATATATATATATGTATGTATGTATATTGTTACAAGCCTGTGCTGTTAAAATAAGTAGCATAAAAGACTGAAAGACAACAAGCTTTGTAAAATTTAACAAGTAATTTATTTCGTTAGAATACAAAGTGAAAATGAGAAAAAGAAATTACGTTATAACGAATCAAATCCCCTTATAATCCAAAAATTATAGACACAAGTCCTAATAATATAAAGTTCTGAATAAAACTCAGTCCAAGTCCTAAAGAAATCCAAAAAACTGAAGGCGATGATGTGTCTGTTATAAGTCATAGAGTGTTGATGTGTCAACAGTCTTTTGTTGAATAGCAGTAATATAGTTTCAGGTTTGAATTCTAGGGAATGTTTTTATCTAAGAATTTTATCACAGCACGTTTGTATTTCCAGAGCAAATAATCACTTGAATTCAATAATTAGAAAAAATAAGATTGCAGCCCAAAACTATTGGTAACAACATATAATATATAACTTGAAAGTGCTAGATGTTAAAGCTTTAATGACTAAGTCCTCTCAGTTACAAGGTTATATAGTTCCTGCTTGACATCAGGTCACGATTAGCATGTTCTAAAATAAAAACCATTACCTAATGGGAAATAACCTTCTAGAATGATCCTGATGTTAAAAAAATCAATAATCTTGATTATATATAATTCACGTAGGAAATTCCAAATCCCTGACCAAAATAAACATATTTTCGTCTTCTAATATCTTCCTGATATTAAGCCCTTAAACAGAGTGAATAATTTAGCTATGTATTAGTTGTTTACACAAAATAAAAATTAAAAAAGTCAATTACGTCAAGCAGAAATGAACTCGATTTTAGACAACGTCAAGTCCAGCGTAACAAGCCAAAAAGGGTTTCTTTACGGAGCGATTTCAACTCTGACGTGAATTCCGCTAGAAGTCACATGCATCCCCTGATTCCAAAGATTTCCATACAACTACTGTTGTAAATTGTAAAGTCCAACGCGTCCAAACTATAAATAATTTTACTCTAATTAATATAAGACTACAGATCTCACAACTTCACATTTGCCTGTCAACCTCACAACTGCATGGTTTCTCCTCATAGCGTTCCGTAATGTACCGCCAGTATTTCACGCCGTGAAACTATACAACTCACCCACGTAATACAGGGGACTGTTTTTACTACACCACCTTAGGCCAGTCAAATGTGATTTTAACCCACATTGCGCCTGTATCTCTACACCATATTTACTACCATAACAACAATAAACAGCAGCTGCCGACGACGGAACAGTCCCTTCGTGTTTATTACATTGTATAATATACCAGTCTCCAATAATAAATACTGCAACTGGAGTCACACAATCAGTTTACACAATTAGATTTTAATAGGGGCTACTGAGCGACAGGGACACTCATGTGGCTCCGGCCTGAATTCACCAACAATAAAACCATGACATCCTGAATCTCACTAACACTTCACTCCGTGACATTTGCTTCCAGTAATTAGTTAATTGTTCGTTCCGAATACTATCTACCCAGAACCGAGCTTCCATAATCAAACAAGTAATCACAAAATCAAAGAAATCCTTAAAATGGAGTGCTATAAACAAATGCGCATACTTCAAATTTATTAATATATATATATATATATATATATATATATATATATATATATATATATATATATATATATATATATATATATATATATATAATGCCCTTTCTACATTTGGTGCAATGTTTGCTACATGACTGTATTTATTTTGTATGCTTCACTTTTGGCACTTTGATTCTATTTCACGTAGAGTTATAAATAGATTTTTGATACAAGCTTTAATTTAAATTAAATTAATTATAAACCTTTTACCAGTTTGGATCAAGTTCTGACTGGCTGTTTAAGTCGTGTGGTTAAGTACTGCGACGTAAGTCACGTGATAACGTATATATATATATATATATATATATATATATATATATATATATATATATATATAGAGAGAGAGAGAGAGAGAGAGAGAGAGAGAGAGAGAGAGAGAGAGAGAGAGAGAGATGTGCAATTGTATTAATTCCAAATTCCTGATTCGTATTTGTTTTTGTTTTATGTTCAGTCTGTAGATGTATTTATTGTTGTGTTTGGGTTTTGTTTGAGAGGAACTGTTGTTTTAAATTTTTATAGTTACAGAGTGCTCATTCGTCTAAAACTACATTTGGGGACTATTATGAATTCATTTGAAGATATTCTGGACAATGTCATCATTTTACATCAAGACTGTTGGCACGTCAGCACTTCTGAGGATACTGATACATGAGCACATTCAGAATCTGGAATTATTCGCAACAGTCCATTCTCTAGGACTTGTGATAGAACTTTTGGAATATTTTGGAATGAATTCATAGTACTGTAAATTCCTCTTAAAGTTTCATGGCATAACTTAGACAATTAAATTTTTTCTTAAGTTTTACAAAACTTGATGGTTGTGCGTCTTTCTTTTGCGTTGTTAATGACCATAGAGTCGTAACAATATATGATAAGTTCTATTTTGTAGTGCCTACTGTGCTCTATTCTGCTGTACCTTATGTGTTTTATTTTATTCTTCCGTTTTGTTTCTATGAACCTGTCAATAACTTTAATGCCGATCGATAAATAAAATAACGTTCTATAAAACCATCTGTACTTGCAGCACATTGGACCCCTGCAGGTATTTGATTCTTACGTAATAGCGATAAAAGAAATTGACATTAAAATGTTGGGAGGAGAACAAATCTGCTACGGGGCAAACAGCATACTGTACTTTATGAGTGATATCAATGCCGACTTGGTAGAAGTTTACGGATGTAATTCCCTATCAAATTCTAGATTTTGAGGTGGGTTCATCATCTTAAAGATAGATGCAAATCGATAGAAGATGACTCACGTTCTGAAAGACTGTTGTCTGCGATTGGTGAGCGTGAAATGAATATTGTGAACGGTCTACAAAGCTCGATAAGCAATCAAATATATTTATATCATCACGGGCCTTTTTTGGGCAGCAGTTTTTAATATATTGAATAATCCTTTGATGTTCAGAAAGGTGTGTACAGGATGGGTCATGTATTTGTTGGCGAATGATTAAACGCAAACTCAGGTTGAATCGATAAACAGAAACTATCCCGATATGAAAAGATTGACGATAGACATGCGACGAAGACTGACAAAACATGGACTTACTTTTCTGAGCTAAACCCAAGAGAAAATAATAAACTTAGCATGGTAAAAACGAGCAGAGAAAACAAATCACTGGACATAGTTGGACTGTCAAGAGAGTTTTATTTGTTTTATTTCTCGATGCAAAAGTCCCGGTCATTCAAGTACATATACCTGATCCCGTTAGTGTCACAGTACATTTTCATGCCTCCACAATGTCGTCCAAAGTTGTTGAACACTACTAACCTACTCGTCTCTGCACTGGTGTCTGATGTACCCAATTATTCTATAACAGCGCACCAGCGCATGCATTCGCAGACTTCCTGAAGGAGACGCAGCATCCAAAATTTGACACATCCTCCATACATCACTGACTCAGCTCTAAGTGATTTCTTTTGCTGCTGACCTCTTTTATCAAAGAGTCGCTGAGGGGCAGACAATTTGAAAGCCGCTATACGGTTGTAAGTGCAGTTTTCCGGTGTATGAACATCATACCAAAAAGTGATTACAAAATAGTGGTTAATATATAAATAATCATGTTAGAAAAGTATGTGGAGTACATGTGGTGTATTGTTCGATGCTAATTAATTTTGTTAAATACTGTAATTAATATTGTTTTACAAATTTATTCATCCCATTATAATACACCAGAATACTTAGAACGTTTTCTTAATTGTGGCTCTTCCTTTCGATTGAAGTATAGGGTGATGTAAACGCTGGATATATGATATAACTATACAATAATTTAAATATAATCGTACACCTATACCAGTTTTATATCTTTTTGTCTTTGTTAAAATCTCTACTTCAGAAAATAAATTACTACATAATGAAGTATATCACAATCGTATTAGGCTTTTAAGGACAATCTGTAGACCGTGAGATAAACGTCTACAGAATTGTGCTTCTACACAATGTACTAATTTGACGTGTGTTCTGCACATTAGTAATCAACTGTGTGAAATTTACAAAGAAAGTAATGCAAAACTATGGCAAGACACTAGGTTAACAAAACCATAGCTTGACTATTAAGTTTGTCGGGCTTTGTACAGGGTTTAAAATACACTTTAATACCATCATACAAAGTTTATCAATGACTATGCCATTAGGTCTGTAGGTTTTTAATTTTCCTTTGGCGCGACAGGGAAAGTTCATGAAAATCGTCACTCTTTAGTTTTGAATAGATACTAACTTTATAAACAGAGAAAACGTAAGTAAGGCTCAGAGAAATGTATATTTATATCCCGTTTCACTAATCTTTATGTTTTACATTTTCATTTTGTGTTATTCTTCAACACATATTTTTTTTTTATTTCAAAGACATCCAATGAAATATACTGCAGCCATTTAATTTATTCCGTTCTTGGAAATATATTAATGTAGCTACTGTGTTTCTTTTCCTCACTGAACAAAACACTTATTTATATTTACTTATATTTATATTTACTTATATTTATATTTGCATTTACCTATATTTATATTTACTTATATTTATATTTATATTTACTTATATTTATATTTATATTTACTTATATTTATATTTATATTTACTTATATTTATATTTACTTATATTTATATTTACTTATATTTATATTTACTTATTTTTATATTTATATTTACTTATTTTTATATTTACTTATTTTTATATTTACTTATATTTATATTTACTTATTTTTATATTTACTTATATTTATATTTACTTATTTTTATATTTACTTATATTTATATTTACATTTACTTATTTTTATATTTACTTATATTTATATTTACTTATATTTATATTTACTTAAATTTATATTTACTTAAATTTACATTTACTTATATTTATATTTGCTTATATTTATATTTACTTATTTTTATATTTACTTATTTTTATATTTACTTATATTTATATTTACTTATATTTGTATTTACTTATATTTATATTTACTTATATTTATATTTACTTATTTTTATATTTACTTATATTTATATTTATATTTACTTATTTTTATATTTACTTATTTTTATATTTACTTATATTTATATTTACTTATATTTATATTTACTTATTTTTATATTTACTTATATTTATATTTATATTTACTTATATTTATATTTACTTATTTTTATATTTACTTATATTTATATTTACTTATATTTATATTTACTTAAATTTATATTTACTTATATTTATATTTGCTTATATTTATATTTACTTATTTTTATATTTACTTATTTTTATATTTACTTATATTTATATTTATATTTACTTATTTTTATATTTACTTATATTTATATTTACTTATATTTATATTTACTTAAATTTATATTTACTTATATTTATATTTGCTTATATTTATATTTATATTTACTTATTTTTATATTTATATTTACTTATATTTATATTTGCTTATATTTATATTTATATTTACTTATATTTATATTTACTTATTTTGTAAGCCTTGATACTTTATGTATCTCTTTAAAATCTTTTTGTTTCTGGTCACCTCTGTTCAGCAGTCACCTCTCCTAAGCGGCTTATTTGCCAGAATTCGATATTGCACAAGAATACGTTTTAATGTAATCGATTGTAACCCTGGCGCATATGCACAGAGTAGGACACCATGTCATCGAGGGGGAAATGTATAAGAGGATCACCATTAAGTGGAAGATGATCTGCGAGAGGAGATCAACAAGGACAATGAAGACTCGGAGGAGAAACAGCAGCAGATGCAAAAGCTACATCAGAATAGAGAAGAGGTCAAAGAGAAGACCGTGGGCTGTAAGGAAGTCCATG
This sequence comes from Sinohyriopsis cumingii, assembly GCA_028554795.2. Lineage (NCBI taxonomy): Eukaryota > Metazoa > Mollusca > Bivalvia > Unionida > Unionidae > Sinohyriopsis > Sinohyriopsis cumingii. The sequence continues at coordinate 108,830,004 of CM068840.1, read as the reverse complement.
TCGAGGCCTGGGCGTGCTCGATTTTGTCGTTGTTAACATGTCAGTGGTAAGCACGACAACCCAACAGTCCTTTTCAGAGCCGATCAAATCTTCCAGAAAGGAGATGAAACTAAAACATTGCGAGTTTGTATTTGATTAAATGTTGTGTATGTCTTTATTTTCGACATATAATAACTAAGTCAAACCCCAGTTTACTAGTGAATTTGTGAGCATAGTGTGTATATTAGGGCAACTTACTCTTGTATATCATATATCTCTTTGTCTCACTAATAAATAGGATTGTGTTGAAAAATGAAAGAATAATTACTTTTATGTCCACTAATTTTGTCATGATTTGTTGTATGAAAGCCTACGGGTGTTTTCCTTTACGTCTGCATTTATAATTTTCGTCACCTCCACACTTAAATAAAGCGTCACGTTCAGTTGTTTAGCCATTCATAGTCAATAGTGTGAAAAATTAAGAAGAAAGGATAAGAATGACTAGCGAAGATTGCAGAGTTGGATAATTGAGAGATGTCATCAGTTTAACGGTAAGAATAGACCACTTTCTTAGTTGGATTAAACAACAGGGTTGTTACCCCAACAAGCGCCATCTAAAGAGGAAGACATCCTCCAGAAATTAGCAAAAGAGTTCGTCAGAGAAATGATAAACGAAGAAGTGGAGAAGACAAAGACAGCATGGGCTTAGAGAGGAGAGCAAAGGAACGCGAGATTGGAGAGAGAGATAATCATCACACCTCAACTACAATTAGGTGAGGATCCAGGGAAAAGTGAGGCATTTAAGATTCGATCCATCATCTTGATGAGGAAGACGATTGGGAGAAGGAAGCCAGCGAATCTCCTTTAGGATTACTGTCTCAGTAGAACTCAAAACTTTGCTTGAATTAGTCCTTGTTATCTAGTAGGACCCGAGAGGTGTGGTTGTACTGGCTATCGATAAAACACCTTTGGTCCAGGACAACACCCAACGGCCCTTTTCAGGGCCACCCAGATCTCTTGAAAAGGAGATACTACAAAATGTTATTGGTAATTTATGTTTGTTTGTTTGTTTATTTATGTCTTTGTGTATACTTACTAATTTACAAAACTTCAAAACTCCTTTTATTGTGCGTGATATTATGTTTGTATTCTTGTAACTATAGTTGTGTATAAACACTCTGACCGTATATGTTTGGATATCAGTGTGGAATTTTTGGATAGTACATACGCCTTCTTGCATATGATATCTAGAAGCGTATTTTGTGTAGTACATAAAAAGTGGGCAATTATTAGTAATCAAAACGTAGGTATTGCCTTGTATTAAAACTTGTAAGATGAATGGCATATCAAAATCGTGCCGTGTTGCGTTGTATAATAAAATGTAGGTGTTGGACAGTAAATGACTAGTTTAACCAGCAATGATGAATTCTTGTTGGAGCCTAAACTCCTTCGTCACGTTAAATTCTCGTCTGGGCAAACAGTCCTTTCCAATATTAAGTTTCCTGTTCGGCTCTAGAATAGCATTCCCATGTTAAATTGTTACGTTTGGGAATATACTCCTTTACCAATGCAGATCAACCACTTCTAACAATGTTATCATTTACCCTCCATGTTAAATTTCCATCTGGACCTAGAGGGCTATTCACAAGTTATATTCCCGTTATGACCTATACACTTTTTACCCTGTTGACAAAAGAAGTCGCGTATGGGTCCCAGTTGCCACATATAACTACGTATAACGTAAAGTCTAATTTCCACCAGTTTCCACGATATGAATAAAGTCTGATACGTCTTGGTAATCGGTTACTATAATTTAACTTTGTTAATGTAAAAATTAAACATGGTCTTCATTTGACATTATATACCGAAGATAACCCCACGATGTTCATAACATAATATTTAGAGTTTTGAAAAAGGTTTTACGATACAGGAGAAATAATTACCTGTCTATCTTGAGACTAAAACTGCATTGCGAGCATCGTTCTATACAGATGCTTTCAAACAATGACAACATGTTTATTTTCTCTCTGAAAAATGTGATATTTTAAATGTTTCTATCCGGAACACATCGCCTAAATAAATGAAAGTACATACGATACGATTTTGCATAACTACATAATACATTCACGCACTTTTTGTGTTATAAATTGAAATTAACCAATTTAAAATTTGGTATAATTTATCACTTTCTCACTAACATATTATCAGATGAATGTATTTATGGATGGCTTGATCTGAGACGACATTGCATCAATTACTGTATGTACACGCTGAGTAGCATTCCTTTCTTGCCAATCATTCTAGAATCTCTATGTACAAAAAAGCTTGCTCTGGAAGTTTGCATTTGTTTAACACAATGTAAGTTGGATCATAGGGAAACTTGTATAGGACTGTATCGATGTCTCTAATTACATCACACTTTCAGAAATGTGTCTGGCAACTTATTCTATTATACACTGAGAATGCAGTAAAGCTGTACAAATGGGCCTTTTTCTTATAACACTGATAAAACTAAATTTCTGGTTCAAATTTTGTTGTTGTTTCGACTCCTTCAAGGTAGCAAGAAGGAATATGCATTCAACAAACGCATACTCTTTGGTTAATTGATGTTCGAAATACTGAGGATTTGGTATATTATGTGTCTCTATGGATTTGGATACCAAGGTTTTGTTGGTTTTATTTATTTTCTTTCTTTAAAATGATATTCAGAAAATTGTCATCCATCACGATGAAAAAATGACGAAAAACTTGGTTTCCAGAATTAGCAAAGATAGAAAAAAAGTATTGATATTTGCATCCAAGGTTGTGAAAGTCTAAGAACTGACGTTCATTTATTCTGATTAATGTCAGCAACAAATGCTTGAAAATCAATATGCCAGTGAAGATATCACTCATAATGCAAGAAATTACTTCCCTTCAAGGCCATATCAATATTGGCGCCATAGAAGCCAATATCGCACTGGAAACGCGTATGAGGCATTTTTTGCTTATATTTTCTCTTTACCTGATGATTTGAATTATTTTAGTGTCAGTTAATCAACCAAGCGATCCTTTAAACAATAGAGGCTGTTCTTAAAGAAAAAGCTCGTTTTGTTTATAGTTGCTGGCAGCAATACTAACTTGAAACTGGTTTTTACAGTGCAACCATACTGCATATACAAATACTAGTCAGACATTTATAATGCTGAAGCCAAAGTAGGAACCGGTGCTTTTAATTTTCACCCACAGATTAAGGATTATTTATCTGCTTTCAAGTGATAGACGCATCGATCAGAGCATCGTCTTTCTGGTTTAATCTTGTCTTAAATCGTTTCGAACTAGAATCCTCGGGACAAATTAGTTCACCGCTTAAATTAAAAGCAAGCCTAATGCGAGATTTAATGTGTTTACACTGGATATATCATGAACCACTTCTCTGGAACAACGTTCTATGGTGTAATGTATATAACATTACAGTCAACACAAACCAGCTTCCTGACTCAACAGACTATTTAGCAGAGCCTCTGACGCATTTGTATCGTTGATACATTTTATCTCTGCAAAATGGAAGCTTCAAACACGTTAGGTGCAGCAGATTTTCAAAAGACGGGGCTTCAATATTTCCATAAAAAATGTATTTGAAATTCATTTTTGCATTGTCTTATTTTGTTTGCTTTCTAAAAACTGTTAATTATTAACTTTTCGAGAATCAAATAATAAAGAGTGAAAATTTCAAATTTGCATGAATTTTCGATGTAAAGACCAATGACTAAATTAATTACCCATCGCATGGCATAGGCACTGATATAACGTACATTACTTTATAAAGTTTAGATAAAAGCGCAATGTCAAGCCATGCTGGGGTTCAGTATAAACCTATGGCTTTGGGAATCTCTTCACTGCCATATTGCGGTACAGCTTTATTTAAATGTATTACAGTTGATTCATAAAACGTAACAAAAATGTAAAATTTAAATGTATGAATACGAAAGAGGAAATTTGTGTGACTGTTAGAATGTCGTGGAATAAGAAAAGCACTGATGTGGAGAGAGAGAAAGCGAGAGAGAGAGAATTCTAGTGTAAGATTTAGAGACTATTGGACAAAACCGTATTGTCGCTATTCTCCTATCATTGAACAAATTTATGGTGGTTTAATGTTGAATGATAATTCCATGATTCAGTATTATCGTATTTTGAGATAAAACTGGCTGACATCTCAAGTTCATCTGGTCATTCTAGTCAGGGAGGTAGACACCGAGGAAAACATTTCGTACAGTAAAGCAATAAATGCTTAACTAATTGTGTTAAATTATTACAATTCGAAAAACATGAAAGTTTCAAATTGCCCACGGGCATCAGGGGTCTTGGGATGCCAAAACGCCTTTTGGGTCTTCACCGTCTCCCCGGGCACCATTTACCCTTAGTACGCAACTGCATAAATATATTTGAAATTTCTTATAAAGAAGCAAGATGACACATGCGCTCATGGATGCTTACATGTGCCTTTTCATTATTAAAGCAAGTAAATTCATGGGATATTTTCCCAGTCCATTTTCTGTGTCGATGATGTCGAGACATGGCTAACAGTAAGAAGAAATAATGTCTCGCACCCAATGTTTTAGTGGTTTGTATAGATATATAGATAAATATACCGCGGTCAATCTGAAAACATTTCACTTTAAGTTTCGAAGACTGTACTAAAAATTTGCTAACTCAAATGGAGTGACTATAATGCAAGTAGTTTACTTATTTCATATCTCTAGCAAGATTATATAGATCGAGCAAGAGTGTATAGATCGAGCAAGATTGTATAGATGGAGCAAGATTGTATGGTTTAAGCAAGAGTGTATAGATTGAGCAAGATTGTATTGATGGAGCAAGATTGTATAGATCAAGCAAGAGTGTATAGATCGAGCAAGAGTGTATAGATCGAGCAAGAGGGTATAGATCGAGCAAGATTGTATAGATCGAGCATGAGTGTAAGCATCAAGAATTTAGCTATACAAATGTTCAACAGATCTTGAGAAATTTGTAAAGAGCTGTGTACCCAAATATTCTGTTCGTGTTTAAATCAGATGTTCTATTCGATTATTCTTCTTTTTTTTTTTTTTTTAGCTCTTTGAGGTACCATATAATATAACGCTTTCAACTGATGTCTGTTATTTGTATAATTGATATTGGGGTTAATACATTTACTGTATTCATTCTCTCTATATATTCAAATACAATGTTTTTTTTGTGGTTTTTTAGCTTTCCTTTCCTTAAAGAATTAATAGGAACGTTGACATTCATCATGCGTCAAAGATGACATAGAGTTTAGTTTCCATAATTAGCACAGATACCAACAGAATATTGGTATTGTTGTTCGATATTTGAACTGATATTAATTTTTACCGAGTCTTAAATGCAAAAATGAGTATGTTGTATTATTGGATGATAATAATTGACGTGGTTGTATCCATGTATCAGTATAGAATTTCACGCGCCATTAATATCCTGATACGTTGTTATTCTGATACCTTTCAAGGCTCAGCAGTCGCACAGATGTGATCAGTTTCGGAGTGGGGAACAAGACACGTTCTCTTGCCCAAATTCAGAGTGATAGGAAAAAAAGCTTTGTACGCAAAGGTGATTTTTCAATATGTATCCGCCTTTGCAACCAGCGTGTGCTCGGATTTTCGTATCAATTAAAACACGGTTCAGAATTGATGTAAATTCGTATATTTGCCTTCCAAATATGAACAGTTACTTTATTCCTAATAAATAACCGGTATTATCCTGAACGATTCCCAAAAGTCGTTACTTCGTACATCTTAAAAGATTGCTCTCTTGAGAGACTCTTATCCGTTTTCCGTCAGGTGATCGTTAGTGTGCACCGAGTCGTAAAATGATTAGATAAAGACAATTTACCCGATCGGCGCCTTCACTATGGCAGTTTTAATTTGCATTTGAAGATGTAGAAGTTTTGCCTTTTATTTTTATAAACAAATAGCAATCAGAAATATGTTTTGAATTTTATTATATATTTATCAATATTAACCGACTCCGTCGGGTGTGATTTGAAACACCAAGTCTTCGGGTGAGGCTTCAACGACCCTTTGTGATTCATTGATCGTTGATAATAAAAAAATCACAAAAAGCATGTACAATCCGTTTATTGATTTTAATAACAAATGGTTGAAAATCAAATGGCCACGAAATCGATTGCATATAACACAAGAAATGACATCGCTTCAAGGCTATTCTAGTACAGACGTCTTGTAGCTAGTATTGTATCCTGCCTCTGTTTATTACATTGGTGAAATCAAGAGACCAATCAATCAATGAATTCCTGAAAGAAGCACATCATCAACATTTATATTAACGATTCTGGCTGAGGCATTTTAGAAATAAAAAATTACAACAACACCACATATGGTCATGCGTTGTGATAGATACATGCATATTAATTGAGTCTTGTTACGATTGCAACAAAGACATAGCTGGTTTAATGATCAACTTCTCTCTTCTATCTCATCAAAGATTTCAAGAATGTTTCATCTAACAAGAAAAGCCGTCGAGAGGAAAATGCCAGAATCAGATTATGAAAATTTTAAATCTTTCAGATTAGTAAAGCCCACAGTTCACATTGCTATTTAATTTTTCTGTTGACCCTTGTATTAACTGATAGGTCCATTTTATTAGTCCAAATTTGGTTGTGATGGCTTTAAAGGGAACATTAATGTTCCATTTAATTTATTAACTGAATTTGACAGGAAATTTGTCTTTTTTAAAATCTCTACTTCAGAAAATAAATTACTACATAATGAAGTATTTTACAACCAATGTAGACAACCATTAGAGGCTGTGACTTCACAAACGTAGTTCATCTTGCACTCGACACGTACTACATAGTTGAAAAGTTCTCCATACGGTTCTATCATGCTGAACATAATAAATGATTTCCTTCTCATATATTTTTGCCGCGGAAGCTAACATATGTTATGCATATTTAATTTGCATTATTTGTTGGTTATAGTTTTAATTTTTTTTAAATATATTGCATTACATGCTGTTGTACTGTAATATTCTATGTTGGACTTAACCTTGTCCAAAACTGAATTAATTTCTGCTTGACCTGAATTGACTTTTTTTTGTATACAACTAATACATAACTAAAATATTCTCTATGTGTATAGGCTTACAAGCAGTATTATTATCAATGGAAGTAAATATGTTTATTCGAGTCTAGGTATAGGTTTTGGAATTTTCCTTAGTGTAATTGACATGCCCAGGTTCTAGTTTCTAATAATAACTAATATATTTATTTTGTAAACATCATGATCATTATAGAAGGTTATTTTCCATTAGGTAATAATTTATTTGTAGAAAATGCTAATTGTGACCTGAGGTCAAGGAGAAAATGATATATTCTTGTAGAAGAGAGGATATTTCAGTCGTGCTTTAAGGAATAGCCCCTTGAAGTTGCATTATATGTTGTGTCCAGCTGGACTAAATGTATTCTTTCAAATTGTTGAATTCAAGTGATTATTTCCTCAGGAAATACAAAAGTGCAAAACTTCTTAGATGGAGACTTTCACTGAAATTTATAGTTAATCCAAACTTGCAATTATATTACTTTGATTCACCAAAAGACTATTGACACATAAACACTCTACAAGCTACCACAGACACATCGTCGTCTTCCGTTTTGGATTTCTGCTGAATTTTATTCAGGACTTTAAATTATTAGGATTCTCAGTCCCACACAAATCCATCAAGAAAGTATTAGAAGACTGAGAGGGCGCACAGCATATATTATTAATGTCTGAAAGAGGGACAGGTGTAAAGTGAAGTTGTTTGCATTTCTTACATCAAAAATGGAAAGAAAAAAGGCACACATCTATGTTACTTTCATGTACTCTGGCTGAAGTTTCTTAAGATATTATACTTGTGGAAGTTGCGCATGAGCTAAGCACACAACTAACCAAAATGGCTGCTACGCTGTGCTGTGAGCCTGAGTTTGTCTAAAGGACACTATTTTTTTAGTAGTTACTAAATATGGAAAACGAATTTTGCCGAACCAGAAAGTTTTTGAAAGTACAATGAATAAATTATAAAATATATAAAAAGTATTTTTAAAAAAAACGTATCAGCTCTTTAGTTTTACAATTGACCGCTGAAGTCCAGGAAATGAAATGACTAAAGGCCAAGATGCATACTCTATAACCAAAGTTACACCCATCAATTATGCACCAAAATAAAGGATATTAAACTTTCTTATAACAACACCTAACATATACAAGGTCTTTTTAAATAGACATTATAACCAGTGAAGAAAACGAGGATAATTATTTTTCTTTTGAAGATCTAACCCTATGCCAAGCAAAGTGCGAAACTGCAGAGTGCCATCTGAAAGATTTAGCTAGTGTAGCAATAACATACATTAAGACTATGCAGCCATAAGATTAAAACTTTCGACCTTTCTCCATGGTAAGTATATGACTGAACTGATGTTTCTTTAGGTAGGGGGGTCCGATTCCAGAGAAAGAGCCGATAATCCCATCGCTGACGCCAACTCGATGCAATGCGTTCATGCGTCATGGATATTATATCACTAGTTTAAAATTCATTTTTTTAAAAATGAGAAGATTCTTACACATCACGGGACTGTTCTGGTTTAAAAGTGTCAAATATAATTCTATCTTTAACAAAATGATTTTCAATAGTTAGAATAATGGCAAAGATCAATGCATTAAGTGCTATTTGGTAAAAACTATCAAGTGCACTAGAGATACTAATGCATTATACAGAATGACGGTTTACTGTTAAAAGAATCTAGACCATATGACATCCAACTTGAACTTAGCTTTAACTATTTACCAGTGATAAAACAGTTTATAGAGAGGATATTTGCTTGAAACGAGTGAATAACATATAGTTCATCCAGTCGGAGAAATACTTAAGTTTTCACCTCGAGATGAAATGTATTCTTCATTTCCTTGGAGCAAACAAATTTACTTTTTTATTTTATGTTTAAACATATTGGCTAGAAATATGCATACCATTATGAAGAAGAAGATTTGTTAGTATGCCCGCGCGATAATGTCAGCGGTTTACTGTTTATGTTCTTCAGCTCAGATTTGTTCGTTATGAAGTTATCGACGCGGCAGTGAAAATATTTATCATGGCATTTTACCCAGTGCAACATCACAATGATTTCACTTGGAAGATCCTGTAATTTACGGCCAAGAATAAAGTAAATATTGAAAAGCAGAAACAAAATTATTGATGTAGTTACGACATCGGTATTAGTCCTTATATGTCCTTTACCCTAATTAGTTTTCTTAGTGTTTGTGAGTGCTCTATTATACTCGAAGTTTGCATTCAGTAAAGCATTTTCTTTTAACTCTGAGAAAACAAATGACGAGTTATATAACAGACTGAGGTCTGAAGATGTTTAATAAATTCATGTTTTAAGCCTAAAGTAAACAAGTACTAAATAAATTTTAAACAAATCGATCTTGTTATTTTTCTTCAACGAAATACACAATATACAGGATGTAATTGTTCATTTTGATTCGAAATAGACCTTAGTATAGACGTTAGAGCTGAATTAATTTAATTGATGGATAACTATTTTCCAATCTTCGCATTTGAGGAATGTGAAATATACATAACACTAATCCATCGTATCTAAAAATGCTTTGAACATAGCAGAATTGCCAATGATATCTTTGCCTCTGTGACCGAGGAAACATTTGCTTCCTGAACTGAAAAATGATATATCCAATACGAAACTAATATTACAAACTGAAGAAAGGACATGCACAAGGGTTAGTGAAAGGGTTGATTCCGGTATCTAAACGAATTTCTTGGCCATCTTTTACCATGAAGACAACATCTAGCAAATATAACTTGAAGTGTTGCTCTCTTAATTATGAGTGCTTACACAGAGCCAAAATTGCAGATCTTGTAATAATGGTAGATGTAAAACAATTGGAAAAAAAAACCCCGATTATATCGACAAATACAAAGACTGGCGATGAAATGATATTTCAATCAATAAACGCAGCTAGAAAATATCTCGATATTTGCATGTTTTCAATACATTCTGTCGCAAATAATATCACTAGATCTGCTTTCTCTAAGATATGTAAACAAAAGATAACTTTTGATTATTTTTGAAAGAAGATTACTCTGTCGCTTTCCGGTAATAATATATGCAATATTATATTACTATTTATTTTATTTAATTTTTTGTGTGTTATTTTACTCATTATTATAATAATCATTTTTAGAACAGTTATTTTATCAGTCTGAAGTCTCTACCATCGCCAGTCATAAAATAATTGAGTTATTTGTGTGTTTATAAAATATCATGATACAAGTTATTTTATCTGAAACATCCACTGTTGAAGGGAGATAACTCTGTCTCTCTCTCTGGCAGAGTAATTCAATAATTATCTCGCTTGTTGATACGTATTGAGCTCAACAAGGGAGATACCTCTGTAGCATATCTTGCTCCGGTAGAATAATTCTGTAGTTATTTTGCTTGTTACTACATAATATTTATACGTTTAATTAATTTGTGTATCATCGTAACTAATTTTAACCATCTGTGTGATAATTAACACAACATAATTCAAGAAAATATTTCAGTTACCCTATCAACTTCCACCAATATCCAGACTGACAAAAACACAATGAGTCTAGTCGTCTTTTATAGTCAAATAAACTCACGTAGAATGACGGAATTTCCAGAATTATTCACTCACGTGATCTTCCAGAACATTCACTCACGTGGTCTCCTAGGACATTCACTCACGGAGAATGACGGAATTTCCCACGTATTTTTCAGAACACTTGCGTGGGTTTATTTGACTGTAAAAGAATGGAGTACACTGGAAGTTGATCATGTAAGTGAAATAATTTACTTAGTAATTTAGAGGTTGTGTTTGCGCTGTATTATACCGTCTTGGTTGAGAAATATAATTTAATTATATATATGCTATATAATGCATTACGAAAATATTAATGATCTTATTTCAGCAATAAAATTCTAAAAAAGATGGCATAAAAATTCAACTTGTTCCAGAAAAAAATTATTTCTGATTTTGAATCGCTGCAAAAACGAAAATTTGAAGATAGATATACACTACCATCAGAGTATAGGTTCATAAAGATTATATAACAAGGCATGTTCCAATCTCTGGCTACTGTGAAAGATACAGAAGTTAAAATTGTCGTATCCTTCTCAAGCGTGATCAAAAAAATTAGATCAGAAATAGCTCACGAATACGAAACGAAGAAAATTATTAACACGAGCGTGAGGCGGTTAATAAAAGTTTGTCAGATCGTGAAAAAGAAGATTTTCAAAAGAACGATAGTAAAGAGGATTTTGAAAGGATTGACAACGTCACTGATGAAAATGAAAGTTACGACAATATCGTGGTTACTTATCCTCTGTCTGTATTTTTTGTCTTAGTTTATGGCTATATACCCATCAATCTAAAGAATTAGACTATATTTTTTACGCTTATCAAATTTAATGCAAGAATGCACATAATTCAGAATCTGATCTCTGTCACGCGTGATCATAATTGTATGTTTTCGCCGCAGCTCGTTTAATTGTTCCTGCGTCAACAAAGCGTCTCCGTTGCCGTATTCATCAATACTTTTATTAACACTGAATTGTTCTGTATTGAATGGGACACTGTTGTTCTGATGGCGTTTTCAAGCACCACTTTGTCGTGTATGAAAACTCTCATATGTTGGTACATTATATAATACATCTCGATTAAATAATTAATTGCAAAACACTCTGCATGATCAAAAATCGTTAAGATGTTACGTAGAGATTTATATTCAGGGAGTCTCCAAGTAAATGTATTGTTCTTTTTTCATCATCTGCGGACAATATTTTTATTATAATGATATTTTATTTTGTTCTGAATTTTGTTAAACTTTAATTTTGTTCCACTAATTTTAATTGAAATTTCTTATTTTTCACTACTTTTAGTCGTTTTTTCAAGGAAAATCCGTCAAATTTCTCGAGGGTGAATACTCCAGCTATTCTCTAATTGTTTTTGACGAATTGTTTGATAATTTCTTGTATAACACACCTAAAAATGATGTTTTTCACGTGCTTTTTGTCAGTTTAAAATGATTTTGAGTAGAAAAAAGAGAATTTATCGCAAAGTGGACTAAACCAATTAGATACTCGCTGAGGTTTTAACTCTCAAGAATTACGAAATCAGAAAGATTTTCTTCGACAAGTTTATCAAAATAGATACAAAAAGTAATTTTTTCATCAGAATCAAATAAATCTGATTTCAAGTTGAAGTTGAAAATCATCAAATATCGTTAAGATTTTACGTAGAGTTTCAAATTCCAATTTTCATTTCTTAAATCAATTAAGTGTCCGCTCTGGTCAGTAAGTTTGAAGTGTATACTTGATAATAAATTATTATCACACCGTAGATAAAGCGGATTAATAGGCTCTTGCACAATCAAATATCCAGGAGGTACTTGCGGTGTAAATATATATAAAATATATCCTTGCTGGGCCTGACTAAATATTTCAAGATCTATTTGATAGCTGCCATCAATTACATCATATACAAGATTGACTGCGATTGTAGATGTTATATTTACAATTCGTGGTGAAATATGTCTGCCGCCACCGAACGGATCATTGTCATGTTTGAGATGAGATGCTGGTTGGGCTATTTTTCTCCACGACTCAAAGATTTTAGGAAAGTTTTCGTTGATAAGATCATTAAGTGATTTTTTTTAGGTCATCGGCTTTAAGTCCTGGTAGTACAAATTTCGGTAGATCTGCCTCGGTTATTTTAGAATGATTAATAAGAAAATACTGTCTTATCGTTATTGTACTAAAGGGAGGATTAATAAATTCACCATCACAAAAATGTACCACTTCAACGATAATTGTATTGGTATATTCAAAGTGTGGTATAACCTGGTTTAGATGTTGTTTTGTTTCAATGACCCGTTGTTTTATATCATCATCATAATACTGAGATAGAGGAGAAAACAGATGTTGAAGAGCGGTAAGTGATTTAGAGCGTTCAGACCTAATATCTTCACCAAAAAAAATACATTTTAGTATAATTTTCATCAATGATTGTTTTTCTCCTTTCATTGGTTGCAAAATAAAAACGTGCTCCTAAATTAAAAAGTTTTGTACCATCAGAAGCAATGAAAGTTCTATCAATACTCCTCGGGTATCCTTTTCGATATTCTCGAGTTGTTATAAACGTTTTCTCATTTGTAAAAAATTAATTTAACCTTGGTTCTAGCGGTCATTTATTCTCTGGAGAAACTTCAGGCCAACCTAAAACAGATCTAATTGATGATTGATAAATATCTACAACGTAATCTGGAGAAGATATTTCAATTGCAGCTGATAAAGTTGGTTTGTGAACTGTTATAGCTATTTTTGATTCTTTTCCAGAAATATATTTTATTTTGCGCTGAAATTCATCATTGATTTGTTTTATTTTATAAGTACCTGTACGAATGGCGACAACATTCCAGTCTGGATTTCCATCATGTTTATTTTTATTTGCAAATGCAAGCGAATTATTCGCCTGTAATCCACCGAATGATTTTGATCTGATATTTGGCGAAATATGGTGTACTCGTAATGGTGCTAGTTCGATTTCTTTCATTGGAATTGCAGTTGGAAAGTTAACACTACATTCTGGAATATTTGAGCTCACTGATATTATCGTGGTTTTTGGCGGAGTTGTATTAATGACAATTTGTTGTAGTTATTCGTTCGGAGTTGAAATTATTATTAGTATTATTATTTAAATCAGGCGTGGATTCTATCACAGTCAATGCTTCTTTGTAGATTTTAATCATATCCGTGAGCTCAAAATCTGATATTTTTCCATCACCAAGACTTGTTGATAATAACGAGGATAATTTTGAGTATGCTAACGTCGCTGTGTGTAATTTTATTATATAATCATGCAATTTTGCAATTGCTCACGTGCATATTTTGTTTGCAATGATATTAAGAATACCGGCAATCGTTGTTGCAGCTGAAACACAAATTGTTACAACTGCTGGTGATGTCATTGTTATTGTTGATAATAATACGCCAGTTCCAGCAATAACAACAGACGCTGAATAAATAATTATGTCAACGATAACTACACGTCTGCGATATTTGTTTACGTTAACTATATACTCGTCAACGATACTTTTTAATTTTATTTGCCAATCACGTGCTTGATTGTATCCAAAACGTTGAACGTTGAACGGAATACTCATTATATTTTAATTAGGTGGGAATTTAGCTACTAATTCAAGGCATCAATAATAAATCAAGCCGAGTTTTTTTTCCTTCGGGTTCCACAGTAATTGTTTCCCCATCGTTTTGATCTAACATCACTAAGATAGATCCAGGAGATCCACCTGACAGAGTCAGTGGATAACACTGTGAAATCGTGGTAGATATTATAAATGTTACACCACCGAATACTGAGAGCTTGTATATACCGGTAACCTCTTAGCGATGTTTAATGGTTTTATTGAGTGGTGCACATATTGCTTGCTCAGACGCTACTGTATATGCCATGCTGATAATCTGCTTGTGAGGAATTTTAATCAAATCAATTTTTAACAATATCAGGAATTCCACTTATAGCATTGTCTAGTCTTTTTCTAATATCATAGATATTACTCTGCACCATCGTGATTAACTCTGAAAATGATTTAGGATCTCTGATAACACTTAATGGTTTATTAATCTTTTCAATATATGATATAGCTGTTTTAATATTGTCGAATTTTGTGTTAATTTCAGATAGTTTTACGTTAACAGTCAACGGACTTCCAAAGAAATCATCTGCAATTTTATTGAGTTTATACTCAGCTCGCAGCGTGGTTAATTTAGTATCTCCTTGTCTACACATTTTGTTTTGTTGCGGCATCTTCATCAGAGAAGGGATCTCTTAAAAAATTTATTTTATTTCCATTCATGCTGAGTTCACCTGTCATTATATGACCGGTAGATCGCACACGATTAGCAACGCTTTTTGTAATTTTATTTCGAATAGTTGCGATTGATATACTTGATTCTCTAATTTTTCCGTCATTGGTAAATACTGAAATATTATCCGTGGTAGCGCTAAGAACGTTAGAAACTCTTTCATTCCATTTGATATTACTCGTCTATAAAACACCGTGTTTATCCTGAAAATAACAATTGCATCTCTGTCAACTCCATAGAGGTTCATAATATCCACGAGTTCATCTTTAGTCGCATAATCTGACAAATCAGTATCATCTTTTTTCTTGTCATTGATAGAAGAAGGTCTTCTGTAAATATCAACCATTATACTGTAAGATCTGTTTAAAACGATTAGCGGCTACTTGTATACTGGTTCACGATATCATTTAATACATTAAGTAATTGACAATTACATATTGGCGGATCAGTTTGTGTTTGTGTTGGTTATGTTGAATACCAAATTGTAGATTTATTGTCTTTACGTAATTTATAAATTCTTTTGGTGGAGCCAACCCACAAGAATCGAAATAAACTATTCCACGTGGATCAAATGAGTATGCCACCCAATAAGTTCCTGGACCAGAACTATTATCGAGATTAATAATGCATGTTTCAACATTGTTTGGTTTGAACGGTAACTGGTCACGCATAAAAACACCTCAAAAAGTTTTGATATTCAATTTTTAGCAGTATCAAGTAAACCCAAATTTGACATTGGAAGAAATAACGAAGTGTTCCTGGAAGTCTCACACCCTTTCGGTACCGATAAGTGGTTCCATTAAGTAGAAATATACCGCCTGTTTTAATTGAATCTTGAATGGAACAAGGAGAAAGATGAAATTGAACTC
This sequence comes from Sinohyriopsis cumingii, assembly GCA_028554795.2. Lineage (NCBI taxonomy): Eukaryota > Metazoa > Mollusca > Bivalvia > Unionida > Unionidae > Sinohyriopsis > Sinohyriopsis cumingii. Next base: position 108,814,173 of record CM068840.1, on the reverse strand, counting down.
CGGTTTTTGATTCTAATGCCTCATTAAAATGTTTAAGTTGGGTCTTGGTTAATGATAACTTGTTTGGACCGGCACTAGAAATTCGATCTTTTTTAACGTTATTTTTGTTCCGCATTTACTTACAAGATTTGATTGTAACTTTTTCACCTGACCGGAGGTCAGCGTGACATTAACGTGTCTAGATGACATTATAAATATCGTGAGCGATTTAATTACATGTTTTCTACTGGTGCGTCAATAACTCGTATTCGTCCACCAACAACGTCAAGTAGCATCGCTTTATCTGAAATAATAAATGCAATTGCTCTGTAATTAACACCACAAGCTGGGTTTAAACGAGCTCGAAAGTGAATATCAAAGACATATTATCTAGATAAATCAAGATTGTTCCAGCGAAAAGTAATAAATCGGATAGACCTTCCTAAAATCTAACTGCGATATTTGTAAACCGGTATCTATAATTTGATCACGTCCCATAAATGTCATTAAACGATGACATGCACCTGCTATGTAATTATTTTTCAAAATTTAGAGTTATATCTTCAGATGGTTCTTGATGTCCATTTATCTGTAAAAAAAACTTTACTAGCATCGAAATTGCCAATATCATATGACTACGTTTTGATTGTCTAATCGATTAGCATTTTGTAAGGTGATAAATATATGCCTTGGCGCAGAAACTCCTTGTTGTGATGCTATTTGCCATGTAAATAACCCAGCAATATTGCTCTGAAGGCTATCTGTGGTCATTGTTAGCCATGATAATAATGATTTACCGCCCTGATCCATAAAAGAAAGTAATTTTTGTTCTTCAGCAAGCGATGGTGTCATTATTGGCATTCACAATGAAGGTTGAAATAATATTACTTTACCAGCAGCAACAGCAGCTGGTCGCCAAATATCATCATTATCATTACCCTTTCTTTTAAGTAAAACTGTATGTTTGGCTTCAAAGATAACTTTTCTGACATTTCTACAGAATCCAAAGATGTGTGACAGTGGAATCGTGCATGAAAATCTTCTACGATCATCTTTCAACATTGATTTACGTATAGCAAATCCTTAGTTGTAATTTGGTTTGGTGTTAATGATCATGTTTTCAGCATCAATATCAGCAGCGCATGCGTTGTTTCGTGGTCGTCTTATATCATACTGGTCACTTTCAGGATGATCAGTGTTATCTTTGGCGAACATCATTGACGGTTCAGCTGATCTTGTATAATCATCTGAATATCTTGCTAAATTTGTTATCGTTGTAGCAACATCAACATCTTTTAGAATTGTTTCAATGTTTTTTCCGTCAATCATGTACGTAGCGCTGTCAAACAACGTCAAAATACTATTATTAACAAAACCAGCTTTGATATCAGGTACACATGCTGTATTAAGAGGAACATATGTTACAAATTCTCCTTCTACTTCAATAAATGTTTCAGCAGCTAAGAAATATCTACTTGTATCCTGAACTTTTAGTTCGATTCTACCTCGTACGTTAGGTACACGTGCGCCATAAGAATAACACTGATAATCACGTATGGATTTATTTGTAAGAAATGGTGCATCCATATCGAATGCTGGATCGGATATACGCTTAAACATCTTATTATAACTATCTTCGTCTAACACGAAGACCACTTCCTGAAATAAAACTTTTATGTGTCGGTATAATTTCATTAGTTAACTATGTAGGAACAACTTCATTAACAGCCAACTCTGCTAGTTTTTCATTTGCAGCTTGATTTATTATTTTACTGATTTTTGCAGACATAACTTCAGTACTTGGTAATTTTACTGGTTGTAGTTTTCGTCGTAATAATCGAGCTAAGGTTTCTTTGATCGATGAAAATGCTTTGCCAGCAATATTACCAACAGCACCAATACCTTTATCGCGAATAGCTTTAATAGCTTTCATCTCTAAATGTTTTGCAATCAGTATATCTGTTGGTGCTATTCTCTTAAATAAACCTTGAACAACATCACCGAGTCCATCTCCGTAAATCACTTTGTAAGTTGGTAATTGCAATTTTACTACCCTAACCATTACAGGCCCACGTTGAGCCTGTGTATAATCATTTTTAAATTACATGCCGATTAATTAATTGTTTTCAGTCGCTGTAATAATCGTCCTCAATTTCATTAATGAGAGAATGATAAATGTTGCGATCCATAATACCGCCTGTAAATAATCTTCGACAGATATCAGATATTTCATTAATAATTTCTGGAGTATTATTTCCTGCGCATTTTCCTCCGATCAGAATTTCTAATCGAACTACGTCGGAAATGATGTTGTTAGGAAAAGCAATAAGACCATTTCCTCCTGGTGTAGTCAGGGAAGAAAAACCACTTCAGATTCTACATCATAAAATTCTTTTTCTTTAGCAGGTTCTTGGGATAATAATGATTGAAATACATCTTCTTCTGTTATACTTTTCACATCATGATTAAAGCCATGATAATGACGGTCAGCTTGGACAGTTTCATTTTAAAGCATAGAATATATATCTTTAACCCAATCATCTTCATTCTTCCAAGAATCAACATATTTAGGTTTTACATATTTTGATTGTTCATTATATCCATATGCAGCAATATTTGCAGCTCTATCATAATATCTGATAAGATGAATGCCTTCTTTGTAAATTTATTTATAACATTAATTAATCCTGGAGATTTTTGAGGAGATTGAGGATGTTTTTGTTGTCAAGGAATTTCGTGAGCCAGGAGATTGTGGTTGTTTTATTTGTTGTTGTGGTGGAGGAAGTTGATAGGAAGGTTCTTTCTCAGGGGGTTCTGGTTGAGATGATTTTGACTTCCTCGGCAATCTTGATGGCTTTTGTCCTTGTTTTACCATCATTTCGTAAGATTGATTTATACCCATAAGATAAATTTGATATATCGGATCATTCACTCTTATTTGAATAATTTTTTCGTGAATACAAAAAATCCAATTATACCACGTTTCACGATTTGTACTCTTAATATAATTAGGTTTTAAAACTTTATGTCTTTGGGCAAAACCTCCGGCAGCAAACGCACCTAATTCATGTATATCGTCATATTTTATTGTATTACTTGTATACCTTCTTCAGTAAATGTTTCCTTAAAACCAACTCTTTTTCTCCCTTTATTAATGTTATATATGGTCCTCCTGTTTCTTCATCCCCGCCCTCCTCTGTGGAAGGATGCTGAGCAGCAACTATTGCCGCTGGAAGTTCTTGTAAAAGTTTGTTTGTTTTCTTAGTATCCTTAGCAGTTTGTTCTAGCGCTGTACGAAGACCTTCAGTTGCTTCTGTAACATGGTTAAACAATTATTTTGTACCTTCTGCAAATTCAACTTGCGCTTCCTGACGTTCTTGAAGTTTCTGTCTAAAAGAATCACGAACAGGCAAAAACTTTCTTATCACCTCTAATCTTTGTCTGGCTAATCTAACTGTGCAAGATTCAGCACCAGGTTTCATTATTGATATAATAATGATTGAATTCATTCCATACAATACATTTACAAGATCCCAGAACAAGATATCGTGTAGGTCTTGATAAAATAGTCGGTTGATATAATAATGATTTAATTATAGCAGTAGAGAGGGCGTGACCTCAATGAAACGTCCGGTGGGTAAACAAAAACACGCATACAAATTTAGAAAAACACAGATGACAAAAATAAAGTATCAAAATAAACTAACCCAATTAGAAAAACTCTCGGGAAGTTAGATGCTTTGGTTTGGCGTTATTACGCTTATATTTTTCATTATCGTAGGAAGCCTTATTTTTTCATAAATGACGTTCCAGCAAAAGGTCTGTTCACCCTCTCTGCTGCTCCTACTTAATCGAAGCGCTATTTATATGGAATGTAAAGCTAGAAGCTAATGATTCACCGCTATAGATGGCGCCATTCGAAACAATACTCTCGCAGTGACGAAGATAATTATTAGATCACCCCAAACAGCACTCTGCTATAATGCTAATAAATTTTATTCAATCTCGTTTGCTGTCGTAGGTCTCACTCTATACAAGTATTTATTTCTTGTTATTTTGTTCTTTTCATTTAGTTAAGACAATTTCATTACTCTATTTATTTTTTCCGCTCTGTGCCAAAATGTAAATATTTATTATTCAACACGTGTCACCCTTTTTAAATGTGAGTCTCTGCATGTATTTCATTATCGCCTGAGGAAGACTTGCTGTAGGCTGAAAAGTTGAGAGAGAGACAGAGAGAGAGAGACAGAGACAGAGAGACAGACATACTGAGAGATAGAGAGAGAATAGTTTTAGGCGATTTAACCGTTGTAAATTGAAATGTGGGCAAGGTGTATTGGTTCTGACAAATTAAGACATGGCACCCTTTTGTGAACACGTGGTTGGTAATAAAATGACATTTATCTGTCTTAAAGAAGCCTATCCTTTACATTCTACATGAGATGTTTTTACCCCTCATTTGCTTCTTTTAGCCAATAAACACAACCTGAGCAATATTCCATAACTATACAAGACCGACCGCCATGCAGGTAAGAATCTTTCAATGTAGGAAGAAACGTGTACAGATCTATGAATTAGCGCGTTAGGATGCGGAAATATCTTTCTGTTTTATTGTATCATTCCGACCACCTCTGAACATTGAGAAGTGTCCAATTAGAAATTTTATTTTTCAAATTTGTTCTCCTAATTACTTTAGTTTGTAATATGGTTTGATAGAAATTTGGGGATTCATCATCTGGCAATGACAATCAAGGTCAACAAAGAAACTTAAAGCAGTCATACAATAATGTATTCATCGCTGGTGTTCCTTTATGAGGCCGAAACAACGGTTTTTCTATGGTTAGCATGGCTTTGAGGATGCGGGTTTGAACCTTACCTCGGTAGGCTGCTGTGATGTGTTCTTTGCCAAGGTACTCTATTTCAAGTGCCTCGACACTGAATATTTTATGCAGACCCATCAAGTTCATTAGCCTCTGTCTGCACTTAGAGTGCTATAGAGGGCATATATTAGAATGTACACAGAATAATGATAAGCATCGTTTTAGTTTGAAACAAATATAACCTTAGAAACCAACACAATCCATTGGATGTATCTACATTGCTAATTTGCAATAAAGAGAATAATATAACCATATCTAGATGTTATTATATATTTAAAAAATTGGGGGGAAAAATGAAGGCAAGGAGTGTGGATTGATTTTTCTTCAGAATATTTAGAATTTCCTTATTGCTCTCAAATGACTCATCGTTCAGAACAGCGAAGGCTGAAATCTATCGATATTCAGTCAGAAATCCCGACGTTATCAGAATTTTTTTCATTTATAAAGAATCCCCTTTGACTTGCGTTCCACATATATATTAACTAGACTCCACTACACTCAAGGCTGATCAATCAATCTTGTAGGTCATCGAACTAGCTTGCCAAAAAGAAATACACATTGATGGTTTGTAACAAGAATATTCAATTTCTATAATATTGTACGATAATAAGAACAATCACACATGCTGGCCCCTCTGTACATTTGCAAAAAGCCTGGCTTGGCCCTAAGCATTACGAGGTTAGTGTTAGGACTGGTCGGCCTGGTGTCAGGATAATGTGACTGGGCGAGACATGATGCTACATGTTTGCGGCACGATGCTTAAGTGCCAGACATCACTATAAACTGCAACACTGCAGACGTCGTAGCGATATGACTAAGATTGTTAAATCTACGTTAAAATACCTCAACCACATACCCCAATCCCCACACCAACACAGATTTGCACCATACAAATATTAAGAAGGATTTAAAACTATGCAAAATATGACTTAGTTAAAGAAACTGTGGAACCTTATTTCGAATTTGCAATAAAGAAAAGTCCAATATTTATAGTCCACGCTTGTCTGTGTAATGTAGTATATCAGTTTGTCTATATACACCCATGGGCACCTAATAATAATAAATCTAATAGAAAATTGTTTATGCCAAAAAAAGTAAATGAAGAACATTAAGTCGAATTTATTCTTTATTTCATACCGCTCCTGTGGCCTAGTGGTTAGAGCGTCCGCCTCGGATGTGGGAGGTCGTGGGTTAGATCCCCGGCCGAGTCATACCAAAGACTTACAAAAATGGTACTAACAGCTGCCTCGCTGGGCGTTCAGCATTAAGAGGTTAGTGTTAGGACTGGTCGGCCTGGTGTCAGGATAATGTGACTTGGTGGGACATCATGCTACATGTCTGCGGCATGATGCCCCAGTGCTAGACATCACTATAAACTGACACATTGCAAATTTCGTAGCGATATGACTGAAAGTTTTTTTTAAAGCTACGTTAAAAATCCAAGTCACACACACACATCACATCACATCACTATTTCATCACGTACTACTTATGCATTTGCAAGTTACGGAACCAGCCAATGTATTTAAGGGAATGAATTTGCAGAAAATGCCTAAAAAATTTGTACATATTTATTTTCGGAAAAGAAAATTTTGCGCAATATCAATCTTGAACCTAAAACTAGTTTCATTTATCACTCGTGTCTATGCACGCCCTGATGTAACCAGGGAGATTCGACTGGCTACACACAAAGTAGCATTTCTCGAAAACTATCATCGTTTTAAAGTTTACCTTCGGATAGATAACGCATAGAATGCGCGCATGCTTTTCCGGCTGTATCTTAAAAGTATAGTAACTTTGCAAAGGAATAGCAACATGTTCTATGATAAATGAAATAGTTATATGTAATTTATATCAGCATCGGAAGAGGGGCAAAGTCATTTGAGACCGGTGGTGGAGGGTTCAATGGCGTTGTCTTATCCCCACAGACCCCGACCTGCCAGGGCTCACAGGAAAACAAGTAGACCAAAACGCAAGGATCTTTGAAATGTTGAATTACACCAACCAGGCGTTCTGATGTGGCCAAAGGAGGGTCCAAAACGCCTTTTCTTGGTCGGCGGAGATTCCCACGGGAGGCCAGCTCAAAACGGAAGTTTTACTACAAGTTTCCGGCACTAAACTACTATACAATGGCTTACTTTGTAGTAGCTCCTTTCCTATGTCGGCAAGCAGTGTCACACGTCGACTCTTGTGTCACGCGCGTGACACAACCATAAAATGTTTGACCTAATTATAGTCTCACATAGAATAGACGGAACAGCCATCAAATATACAACACAAAATGTTTTAAACTTTGATTACACAGCATAAATTATAATCTAACAAAACTCTCCCACAGAGAGTGGCAAGCACAAAACACTATCTTCAGTGCAGTGTTTTAATCATTGATGATATGCAGACATTTTAACCTAATATGATTCTCACACAGGTTTGTAAGACCAAGCACTATATACATTGCACAATGTTTTTCTCCCACTAAAGTATTAGTCAGATGAAGATGTAAATTGAACTATAGCCCTATCGAGCATGGTGCAGACTGTGGAGACACTAGTAATTAGTTCGCATACAATGACAATTAAACGGTACCCTAGTAGGCCCATTAACTAAAATGTGTGCTGGCTGCTTTCTGGTTAATCTCTTTACATTTTTGGTTGTAGCACCCTTAATTGTGGTTGGGATGGGTGTATGCATATCCACGGTGTTTCCTCAAAGTAAAATGTTCACATCAATATCGATAGTTCAAGACCATATATTGTAAACTTGCAGGCCATATCGAATAAAGGCAGTGCCGCGTGAGGCAGGTAACGTTCGTTTAAATATACAAAACGCAGTAGCAAACTTAGACCGCTTGGGTTCCGCTTTACGATTATTACAGATGGAGCGCAATAAGGTAAGATTGTTTGCACTGGAACATTCACAGCGAGGAGAATGTTGGATTACCACTATGCCATTTCTATGTACTGTAACTGAAACTTCTTCTCATGTATAATTATAAAAACTATGAACTAATGCAGGTAGCTGATAAAAATGGCTGCTCTCACGCGCTCGAAAATTGAGCCTGAACTAGTCCACATTAAGCGTACTTTAGCAGTTATTAGAATGGGGAAAATGAAATTTGTTCGAGTAAACAGGACTAGCTTCTGAAAGTACAATCAATACAGTAAAATTTTATTTAAAAAAAAAAGTAAGCACATATGTTGTCGGCTGGTCTTCTTTTCGAAGATACCTTTGAAGTCCAGAATATCAAAATAACCCAGAGGCGGTGGCAGTCTTTTGAGAGGTGCGCACCTGAGGCAATCCCAAGTTGTATCGACTATAACCCAAATTACACCCATTAATTATGCAGCAAATTAAATGGAATTAAAATATATAAAAGTTGTTGTTTGAAAATAGCCATGATAGCCAATGAAGAACACCTGGGAAAATCGTTTTCCTTATAATTCAAAGCAAACCCTATTCAAAGTACCAAAGTGTAGAGTTGAACTTTAAGACAAACTTGTGTGCAATAGCTTTACTAGTTTTCGTATTATTATGTATGCTTTTCTAAATAAAATGGTACATTATGCTTTTCTAAATAAAATGGTACATTATGCTTTTCTAAATAAAATGGTACATTGACATTGATGGTATGTACGAAAATAAGCTAACGATGCCTATTTGCTTTTGTTTGTATAATATGGAGAGGCATTGCCTGTGAAAGGCCATTAACTACAAGGAAATTAATAGTCAAGCAACACAGAAGCAAAATCAATTTAAATTCCAAAAATATTGGATTAGGTGAACAAAATATAGCAAACATTTGTCTAATGCATTAGTAATTAAAGTAGGGAAAAAATTATGACAAATCCGACTGACTTGCTTCTATTGATAGAAAATACGCCACTTTTTTACCTTTTGAACCTTTTGCGTCCGTGAACCTGACCTGTTCCGACCCTGTTCCAACTGTAACATTTATTTGTGACATCACAGGAATAATTCTGGCAATTTCAATATTCCATTCTTTTAGCCAACATTGTTTGCTAGGTGGATCAAATACAATGATCAGTTTTAAAATAGCTCGCGTTTTGTCATATTAGAGACTTGAGTAAGCTTGTGTTAGACTTTGGTACTAATCAATACTGATATGTGAGATAAATACATGCTAATCGTTCAGAAAGACTGTTTAGTTGCTTGCAACTTAACAGTTTCAGCTATAAAACCAAACTTAAATCATACTATAATAACACTTATTTTTGTATGTATGGTTCCTTTCTATATTTATTACGTACTTCTGAAAAAAGGATCGGCATTATATGAGATTGTTTGCAAGGGCAAGCTGGGGACCGGGGGAAATCGAGGGTGATTGACCGGATGCGTTCGTAGCACAACTGCTAAATAAATCATAACCAGTCAGATTGTTTTGTGTTTTTAAGTCGCACGGTTACTAGTGCTTAATTTTAAATGTGATAATGCACTCTTGCATATAGACTCAATTTGTTTCCCGTCTAAAATGCATATTGAGAGCTGATGGATGCCGCTTTACGTACAATGCGATAATATGCGTTTCAGCTGAAGACGATGTGTACATCCCCGTATGACTAGCAGCCAACATGAATAAATTGTATCAGGGTACTGTTTTATCTGTCAAGAATACTCTCAGTTGTGTTTACATGTACAGAGGTGGACATATACCTGATAGATGTTGAGAAACTCGGGGGATTATGTGCTATTTATCGCTGGAGATCTGCACGCAAAAAATAGTCAAACGCAAAGACGGAGGAGAGCTCCCCGCCGAGAGACAGAAATAATCTGTATTATTTGCCAGTGAGGGTGATGCTGGAAGGCTCGGTCGCTGCTCTGTAGTTCGTAGTCATTGCAGAAATTGAATCCTGAATTAACGTTTCAGCGTATGTACCCTAAAAATCATATCAGAAACGGTGACGCTTTTTTTATTTAGGAAATACACTGGATGCAGCACTTCAAATTGGTTATTACCAAGTACAGACAAAATGTAGTACCATCCTGGTCTATGAGAAATCTTCTGGAGCCCGCCGAATGTACTTGAGTGGGTGCATATGGTATATTCTAAATCGATGGTATTGCCACAAATACTTCACTTTAATCGCGTCGGGAAGAGACAGAGAGCAGACCCACGAGCTGTTACTCAGACTCGACGTGCATATGAGGGGTGGTGTTTCGTTTGATCAGATTTCTTCACATCGACGATAAATACGTTCCGCGTTCACTAGAGTGAAAGACTAATGTGGTTTTAGTTTTCGCAATCGCATGTTGCATGCCGAAACGGTAACAATGCCCGAGATGAAATCGGCTTTTATCGTGGTCTTTATGCTACCATTTGAGAAGGATTCTCAGTCAGCTTCTTGATGTTCCATTCCAGGGCAAACAGTTTGGAACGCGCCTGGAAACATTGACAAGTTTGCGCATGAACGCTTTTGCAATGTGTTTTGATTTGGGGGAAAACTCGGATTCTCGACAGAAGCAAGGCGAAAACCAGGGCCTGGGTACGATGTTCAAACGTAGTATCAACAGCGGCTACCAGAAAATCCGTAGTGGTTTATGCATTTGATTATTAAAGGAAATACAAAGTTTACTATGTCACAAAAGGCAGCGAAGCTAACGACAGTTTTTATTTTGTATGCTGGACGCCGATTCGCAATGCTTTACCCAAGTCTTGTTAGATCGTCTCAATGAAACCTTTATATTGTACGTTTGAGCAATCCTATGTTCACAAACTGAAATAATTACCTCAACAACAGATCCAAGACAGGCCATTAATATATATTAAAAAACCAGCTACTTGCAAACGTGGAAAAGAAGAACACACCAAAAGCAAGCTAGATTACATCGTTGGGGCAGCCTTTACATGATCCCAACTGTCATGGAGCTTAACATTGGTACTTTTGAGTGGAATAACAACAATATTTTTATAGCGGATGATAGCGTTACGATAGGCACCAATGTCGATGCTACCTCGATAAAGATGCACTCACAAGTGCAAAGCTTGCCAAAACAACCACAACCAACGGACCATAAAGAGACCGGTTTTGATCCGCCCGCTTAAGACGTATCCGTTGGAACAAGGGTAAAAACCAGGACCATTCAAAAAATCTGCTGCATAAGGAGCCGAAGTCACGAAGCCGATAAAATGGCTGTGAGCGGCATCGCGATATGGCTTTTATCTCTTCTTTTTTTCTTCTGAGCACCACGCGTTTTTTCCTTATATGAGATCCGTGAACGGCACGTACAACGATGTTTTTGGTCAGGCAAGCGATGACATTGTTAACGATACTGAGCAAGAACGACCAAACTGACCCTTTTACCTCAAACTTCAGTAATAGATATTATTAAATCGTTTCAACTAAGGGTTTTCAGCCGGCTTTCTAACTCCTATATACCTTGATCACTGGGGGAATCGATAAATGTAGCTCCCCTTCTTCATCTGGTAGATGAGTGTCTCTCTAAAAAATGCTCTCATTTATTTTTCTCATTTGGCTATTAGGCGAGCAACTATGTGCATTTGTTGAAGTAAAGACACGTAGACTCCAATAGAGTGCGAGTATCTGACATAGGGAACAAACTAGACCTATCGCACTACTTTCACCGCTCGCTTAGTGCAAAGATAGCCAGAAGCATCGTTGTCGTGACAAATAATCAAATCATCATACGTCAATATCAGCTGATTATATTTCCCAGCCTCGGCATCAGCCACGTCATTGCGCTAAGGAATGGTGGTCAAGACCATTAATAAAATGGTGCTTAACACAATTGGCTGACTCTACAAAAGTTTCAGCACCAGTAAAAAGCAAAAGTGATGTTAAGCCGAAGATCCCACAGCAGTAGCAACAACAACAACAATGCTTGCCGCCGCCACCACCATCTACTGAATATACTCAATCTAGGGTCACAAGTCAGCAAGCTAGGAAGAGTCCAACTAAAGTAACATCAGTAGATGAAAAGGATAAAGGGGAGAAAAGACAACAGGAACCTGCACTTCCGACATCTCAGATACCCCGTCAGTGTCTTACTTCTACTAACATACAAAGTACTTCCAAGCCACCTACTACAGATATACCAGTAATTACAGGTGAAAATTGGGTAGCGATATACCATCATTTATATGAAAAAGCCAAAGAACCGTGAAAAGCAAATTTCTACCAGAAAAAAGCTACCGCAATCCAGTACATATAAGAAACACCTAAAACTAAAACAGCAAAAACCAGATGGAGAAGAGCGGTCAACAATATCAAATTTATGGGGGACAAAACATCTCGAATGCCCAATGCCACTAGCCCGGTCTATTTGCCGAGGACTACATAATTACCATCAACTAGAAGCCGTAGCTTTACATCAGCCTGCACAAGTCCATTTATATCTTATCGAAGTAATGAAGGAAGAATATCCTAGTAGCCATCCTAGGTATAAATAGGCAGTACCAAAACATCTGGAGAAAGTTTGAGGCAAATAAGTGCGATCAGTTGGACTCTTCAAAAACAGACCTTTAGGGGCTTTCATTTGCCATTTGCTAAGAGTTTTCAATTTGACTCGAAACCTATACTCGATAATACTACTGATAACTTGATATGATCCATTGACTAAAGTTCTACATTATAACCACAGTTCCTATCTTGGCAATCAAAAAATCTTTAATGGTTCCCAGGCCTATTCTAATAGTTTAAAGGAGAAATATGTACAATATGTACTTTTTAAATTAAATTTAAATATAATTTTTAAAAACTAAATTATCAACTCTAATTGAAATATTGGCTAACGCAAAATTGGTAATAGGAACTACTATATAGACAAATGGGTTGACTTTTACGGTATTTTTTGGCGTTTTAGGTACATTCCGGCTGACTTTGGTGTCTCTTTCCGGGTCCCTTTCCTCCCTGCCAACTCGGACATTAAAAGACGAGTGTAGGCCGATTCCCACTCATCTATAAAATTGGTGCCCCGAAAAGCGTGTGACCACGGAACCTAGGTGACGTCATAAGAACAGTGCCCAATCCAACTAGGCGTCTTTTTCTGCTGTAAACAGACATTTATTTACATTGAGTGTGTGCGGAGTCCATTGCCGCTCATGATAGCCTTACATACAGGTCGTTTGGGACTTTGTTTTCCCACGACCTGTTGGCTGAATTAAACAGAACTCACTGAGTGCAGTAATGCGCTGGGGCAAGAGGTTCTCTTTTCTTCCACCGAGAATAATTAATTAACCCCCGTATGCGGATATTAACAGGTCGCGCATGCCTAATGGCGTATGCGACCTAAATTCAGTATTCAATATTCAGTTCAATTCATTGGCTGCATTTCTGTGGAATTCGACGTCGGGTCCCACGCAGAGTTGGCAATCATGATCTGGTCTTGCGTACGAGAGTGCTGCGACACCGCAAAGCACCGTTAAACAAACGTCAGCCGTGTCGAGCATCAGCAGACACCTCTGCGTCAGGTACGGTCTGTTACTACTGCAGGTTGTATGACAGCATACAGATTACAACTGTAGCTTGTATGACAGTATACAGACATGACACAAGAAAGTAGTGTACAAAAAAAGAAATAATGAGTGCGACAGTGAAACCGTCAGCGCAACCAAAGACGTATCCAACATCTAAACTGAAACTGGATGCGTCAGTGTACAAATATCAGAAAGAAGACACTAATCAAATATTCGGGTGGAACTCTGGTTATAAAAGATTTCATGTTATGATGAAACAACGTTGGTTAGAGATTAAAGCCGACAAGCACGTAGCTCAAGGACAGCAAGCACAGCAATAGCTGCAGAAGAGCGTGCGATGCAAGTTAGTTTGCTGGGTCGGCTAAGTTTGATAATTTGCCTCGTGTGCGTTTGTGAGTGAAGAGCTGCAGGTTGTTCCCTTCACTCACAGCAACCACCAGGTCTGGTCATCAATCAAAATACAAGTCCTTTCGTTCGAAAACACTATCTTGCTTGTCCTCGGGACCCGCTGGATAATGCAAACCAGCGCCGCTTTTGTCGATGCACTCCAAACAGGCCTACCTCATATTGATATTCTCGTCGTTTCATTGGGTGTTTCCTTGTGCGGTCTATACTGAACTGTTGGTGTGTTTTGATTCATCGTCACAGGGCATTTTATGTTGGCATAGCGGTTATGTTTATGTTGTATTAGGGGGAGCACATCGTTGAAATGCAGCAGGCTTGCACGGATTGCAACGGGACCTCGGGTCTTGCCCTGCTGTCTATATACAATAAGATTTTGCGGACGCTCTGCTCGGTAGGCAGATGCTTTACCTCTTCTCCCACAGTCAATGGCGCAGTAAAACGCTCAACTGAAACATGTACTTTACACGGGGCATGCTAGATTGGACCACGGAAAAGGATCATTGAAAATCCATATCTTGCGCGGCATTTTGATGGCAAGCCCCTTGAAGATGTGCACAGTAATGGCATAACCAATGTACCAGAGACTAAACCCTCAATTAATGATCTACTTGGCAGCTGTAATAGTCGCATCCCTGGTGTCTTTCAGCTCAAGCACCTGCTGATCGTTAGTATCAGGAATAGTGACCCAGAAGATATTTTGGCTCCGGCTGTCTTTTTGATGGTATATAAGTGGAACCGGTATGTCTGAAAAGTGATTTTGTGGAGCTTGAATAAGCGTTTCCTGGCTCCGTCCTGCATTTCTGGTAGCAATGATTGAGCGGGCAGGAGTCTACTGCTCCTGAAAAGAGTTTCAGCGACGGCAAATGGAATGGGACTTTCGCATCTCTTTGCATTAGCCACTGCCATATTTGAGATACATCCTCATCTTGGGGTTATTAAGGGCTTCGTCCTTGGTTCATTAGTCTTAAACTCTTCGTGGTAGCTCTTGATTCCACGTCTGCAATCAGCCACATATACGGAGACTGTACGGCGATGTGGGTTTATGGCTCTGATCGCTACAGCACAGATCTCAATGATGCGGTATGGACTAGGCAGCCTTGGTTCCAGATGATCTCCCGCGGTATGAAGTTCTGGCTCATACGTTCTGATGTTAACTCTCTTTTGCAGCTCCAACGGAAGAAAGTGTGAGAGATTTGTGCATGTCCATCAAGGGGAGTAGGGGTGAGAACTATTGGGTTTTGTTCACGGAACAGGGCATTCGTGCATGTGGTTTTTACAACTCCGCAACAGTTCAGGTACAAAAAGGTGGTTCGTCACCAGCGTACAGAAGATTGTCGGCAATTTGGTCTGGCTGACCCAGTACTTGGGTTTTGTCATGTAGGTAGTGGTATTGATGAGGGCGAGGAACATCTCCTTAACCAGCCACTGACCTAAGCTTCAGTCGCTATTCGGGTTGTTGACGTCCCGGACTTCAAATTCGAGAACAGCATATTAGAATCAGATTTGCTCCTCACCATAGTTGGCTTTGACCTCCTCAGGCCTGGCCAAGTGCATGGGCTTGATGAAAATGGAGTCTGTTCAGACCAGCTTTGATGGGGAACCTTTGCAGCATACCGATGAGAACGATACCCACGTACTATAACATGTGTGTTCTGAGATGTGTGTACTACAGATTCCAGCTGTAATACTTAATGACGTGCCCCAGTGACGCTTTGTCATAATCGACTAAAGCATTGTCCGCTCTGCAAGTGCGCACCAGACAGTAAAACCTCCTGGGTTAGTGACACCACTTTTTTCAGCTTCTGCCAGGCGGGCTACTGTAATTTACTTCCTTCTTTTGAAGTTATCAAATCGTTCCATCAACCACTGAGCGAAGCAATTAAAATCATTGGTCTTGTCGGGGGGGGGGGAGGTGCGGCAGGTTGTTGAGTTCGGGTTCAGTCATTGCAGAGACACCGTATACCACTGCTTCTGTGATACAAGTGTTGTCATACTTGGGTTTGTCATTGCCGGCGAGAAGCCCAGGCCTTGTTTCACACGTGATTGTGACCATTCCAAGGTCCTAAGCGCTTCAGCATTCACCGGGTCGAACTTGTCCACCACAGCCAACTGGCCCGCGTTCTGGCATTGAGTGATAAACTTAATACGGATGGAAAATTGGCTGCTTAATAGGTTCGTCCATTTTGGCGCGAAATGTGGTTTAGACTTGTTCTATCTGGTCGACCTTAAATTCTTGTTTGGCTTGACAAAGGCTGCGGTAATAACCCCTATCCGAATTGTTTGGATATAGATGCAGGCTGCGTTGCTACCTTGTCGCGATCAAAAGGTTCTTCATGCGACTCGGTCTCGCATTCGCCGAGTTGATTAAATCTCCTCTCAGATGCAATAGCCTCTACAAGGCAATAGAGCCGTTGCCAGCGCTATTTCATTACTTAGCGGGTCTTTGAGTACAAGGGTTGGAACCTGGTCGTGTCTCGTACTCTTCGCGTTCTGAACGCCCTATGTACATGTATTATCCTTTAACCCATTATGTGGTGTGCACTGTGTTTCTAATATATATATATATATATATATATATATATATATATATATATATATATATATATATATATAATACAGTCGGCTCCACTTAAATGCATATCGCTTAATTGCATAGATCGCTTAAGTGCACAGCGAAAGTATGGTCCCGTTTTTCCTTCATAGTAATCAATGGCAGATAAATGCATATTGGTTAAATGCATAAATCGTTTAATTGCATGCAATTTGCTGGTCTCAACCATTGGCTTTATACGCATTTGACAACGCTTAATTGCATAAACATAGTCCAGACATCTAAAGTGGAGATCAAAGCTGTAGACTTATATCTCAAAGATCGTAGAAAATTGTAGACTGCTGACCCGGCCAACCTCTGCGCTCATCAGCTAAGGTGTTATTAATGCCGGTGCACTGGCTATAGAGCTAGAAATTATTGCCAGCTGGCAGCGGCCAGATGACCACCTGATGAGTCATTAGTCACAGTAATCTCAGTGGCTAGTACAAATTCCTAGTTGGCTGGCGACCTAGTCCTAACCCCGCATCGGATCAAGTTTCTTGTACAACTCCTGAAGAAAGCAATGTAAATTCAACTTTTTCACCAATTCTAAATAATACTGATAACAGTTCATCGTGTTTATCTGCATTTACATGTATTGTGGTATTAAATGTATACGTATCTGTGTAATACACTGAAACACATTTATATAGCATATGAGCTTTGTTTGTATAATTTTCCATTTGACAAGTACATTGTTAATATACATTAAGTCCGCATAAATGCATACTCCGTTTATATGCGTAGCTTGGGTCCGGTCCTGAGGCTATGCATATAAGAAGAGTTGACTGTATATACCACACAATACATTTCCCTAGGACAAACGTTAATTTTTTCACCCATCACCCAGGACACACATCTTGCTCTGCGATCACAAAACTGTACTCGACCCTGTCCTTCTTTTCCTTGAGTGGTGCCTGGCCCTTGCCTTGTCGCTGCTGTACGCCTGGCCTCATAATCGGCAGGCACTAATAGCGCTGACCCCTTTTTCGGCTTTTACTGGTCCACCTTGCAGTATTTTATGACAGACGGTCCCTTGCATTATTTCGCAGCAGCAGCCACCTGCAAAAACTGTGGACCCTCATCCTGTCGGTATATACAATGAGTTACACTATATACAGTGCATTACACTATTGAAGAAAAAATGTATTTCCCTGCGGCCCGGGACGTTATAAACCCTAGTTAGGGTCTTTGCTGACCGGAAAGGTAATATTTGGAACCCTCCTCTGACCCTGTGATACGGTTGGCTGGTGGCGAACAATCCGCCATTGTAGTCTGTATGTCTGGTGGGATGGCTCCACAGAGACAGACATCTCAACGGAGCTTCGCTTCCCGGTCTCCAAAAGTCTCTGTCTCTCTCCCCGTAATACCTATATCAATACGTACATCCTGTGTGAAAGAGGTCTGCCAAGTTACCGTCTTAACTGTGGTTCATTTGTTTGATTTTGTATTTAAAATTTCGCTAATAAGTTTTCTCTTGCGTGAGATATATGCTCTCTTAGTTTCAAAGTACAATTTTTGTTACTCTGTTTGTTAAATAAAGAATTGCCATTGAGAGATTTGTAAACCATTGTGTGTAATGCACTTTGTTGGCGGGTCCATTAATAACGTGTGTACCTCAAATACTAATATCTTACATCTAGGCCTTTGCACGATTGACATTTATTGACTTTCAAAGGGTAAATTAGACGATTGCGATTCTTACAGGTTAGCCAAGACAGAATTATACTTTTGATATAAATTCTTGCAAAAACCTCTTACATGAACTCTGAACTTAAAGAACTAAAAACTAAATTGGTTAAATGTTTGTTAATTTTGTTAACTTCTAAACTTACGAAAATATGATATGTCTGATCTTTATATTAATGTTTTCAAGTGTTTTCAATAGATTGCCCGTTACCAAGGGTCTAAAGCTCTCTTGTCCTTTAACAAGTGGCAAAATTGTAGATTCGGGCTTTCATCTTTGCCAAAAGGAATCGCTTGGTTTGTCAAAGACACTGAAACTTGAAATTTGTGCAGGAGGAGACGCGTCTTCTAAGCTCATCTTACTTTTCGCACCTGTCATACATTGTTCAGACACCTCCCTGTAAAGAATGAAAACCAAAAGCAACCGATAAGCTGTGAGCACGTGTAAGGACAAAGGTAATTAAGTTGATGAAAGCACAATTCTTTACAAAAACTGGGACCATAAATAATGTTTGCGTTCACTTGCGCCCGGATGCAATGCGTTTCGTAATTCATTTTGATAAAACGTTACATATCCACATAAAAACATTCTGACGTGGAAAATTTCCGTGACTGGTGGGAGATAGTATCACTTATCATTACGGCTGAGAAATTCATCAATATCTTCAAAACATTTATCGACAGGTAACAAACTGTAACAGGACTGAAGCCGCGATGTATTGGATTTAGCTAAAATACGAAACACATTTACATGAATGAAATTTATAATGCAATAATGAATTCCTATGACATCGTACCCATGCGTATAAAGACCAACAATGTATATATAGTAAAATAATGCCCACCAATTGTATTAAAGGATACAAATAATTATATTGTTCCTAACTTGAAGCGAACGAAACATGGCATTTAAACAAATAATCATAAATTATCCCGCCTATCAAGGGATATAATTAAAGTTATGGACTATCACCAAATTATGGAATCATAAACAAGAATGGATGACATGTAGATCTATCAGCATGATATAATTGCAACTGCATCAGTTTATAAATGTAGGGACGATTTCCTTTGGTCAGAAAATAACCATGTGATCATAACCGGTTTATATCGCTATAAACTTTATGGAGAACTACTTTATACTTCTATAAATAAAGTCACGTGCACAGTAACTAATGCAAGCACATGATCGGAAGGCGTAAATACTGCATGCTTTTAAAACAGATAAAAACGATGGGTTTATATTTTATTTAGAAAATTTCATTAATTGATTTGACAGAATCAAATTACAAATCTTTATAATTTTTCTGAAGATAAATAATTCTTTCTTTGATTAGGTTTGATTCTCTAAATTTGATTGAGTGATTCCGATCCTTCCTTCAAACCTACGTTACCATCCACCACAGACTCTCTGTTACATAAAACCCCTATAGTTCAATGATTCCCTGTTAATAGCTCAACAGCTGAAGATTGCTTCCGTGAAATGGACAGCTTCCTGACAAGACTTTCTGTATTATGACGAAACCGAAGATTTGGTATGTAAGTATCTGGTGTAGACAAATCATGACCCACAGTATTCTAGGTAATCCGGTTTCTCACAGCCGCAACTTTGTACTTACAACAGTGGTGAACTTAACTCATTATATTTAAATAGATAATGCTAAATCTATTAACGCTATCAGGGTAACGCTTTACGCTGCGACGAAACTCATGTTCATTTTCATTCATATATTATACTAAGTTATCTTAAAACTTACAATTTTGTGACACCATGTTTTACATTTGAACTTGAAAATAATGCTTTTGTTAGGAATAATTTGTATGAGAGGAACGCTTTGATTTTACAATTAGATATTACGGAAATTGCATTATTAAGCACCATATTGAAGAGAATTAAGTGTGCTAGTTCGCTCCAAATATTTGCCATTGTTTTGTCCGCCTGGGTAAATTGTACACAACTGCAGGCTCGACTCACAGGTACTGCTTGATGAAATTTGGCAGATCTCAGCATGCCGAGTTTTGATACTACACACCTACAAAGTAGGGTGTTTTTCTCTCTCAAAAATGAACAATTAAACATTTTTTATATATAATCATTTTCGAGGTTTACTCTCATGTTTATTATGCACGGGATGTAAGCGGCGTGTTCTTCTTTTCCGTGTCATATCACGAACGTATTGCACTTTTTCAAAACAGTAATATTAAAGTCTATGGAGATGTAATTGGATGTCTGGACCCATATATTTAGCACCTACTTATACTTTTGTATTATTGTCTAATTAGGTATAATCACTCATAATATTACATTATTGTCTATTAGGTATATTCACACACATAATTTGGTATCGTTGTCGAATTAGGTGTTATCACAGACGCATACTTTTGTATTGTTTATTGGGTATATTCACGCATAATATTACATTATTGTACATCAGGTATATTCACAAATAATATTACAATATTGTATAAGTAAGCATAATCACAAATAATAGTAGATTTTTGTCTATTAGGTATATTTACACACACAAATTTTGTATTATTTTCTGATTAGGTGTTATCATATACGCGTACTTTTGAATTATTGTCTAATTAGGTGTTATTAAACACATAACGTTGCATTATTATCGCATTGGGTATAATCACACACATGACTTTGCCTTATCGTCTTAGTATATGTTATGTATGCAGATAATTTTGTATTATTACTTAATTAGCTATCATCACACGTAATTTTGTATTGTTGTCTTATTAGATTTTTGAAACATAATTTTGCATTATTGTCTTATTACGTATTATTACACACACTTGTTCATAATTATCTTATTAGATATTATCACACACACAATTTTGTATTATTGTCTTAAATGGTGTTATCGCAAACATAATTTTGCATTATTGTCTTATTAGGTGTTATCACACACACACACGTTTGCATTATTGTCTTACGAAGCATTATCACAGATATAATTTTGCATTATTGTCTTTTCGGTATATTTCACACAAAATATTTTGCAATATTGTCTTATTAGGTGTATCATACACACACACGTTTGCATTATTGTCTTATGAAGCATTATCACAGATATAATTTTGCATTATTGTCTTTTCGGTATATTTCACACAAACTTTTTTGAAATATTGTCTTATTAGGTGTATCATACACACAGACTATTGTAAAATGTATACAACTATATTAATGTAAATAACACGTGACTGATACAATAAATACCATTGATTCATAATCAAAATAAAAGTTAAAGTTGAAAAATATAAAAAGCGTAACAGAATATACATTTTTGAACAGGTTCTTCACCATAATTTCTGTATTTATTAACGTCGATTACTCTAGATGCCTTCCATGTGCCATTGTATAATGATGTCACATCGAAAATGACACCTTTGAAAACAAACATAAAATTACCAAATAACAATTTCAAAGTGTTCCGATTCGTTTTCTTTAAGCTAGTCTACGATTTACTTTGAATATTCTAGGCAGGCAAACGTTGCTCTTTCTTGATGAAAATAGTGGATACAGGCAATTAGTATTATAACAATTCAATAGTTTTGTTTTCCAATGAAATTTGAAATGATTTTAAAGGTCTGTAAACGTGGAATTAACTTTGATTTCGACCATCGGTAATCAGTAGAAGATACAAATAATTTTAGGTGATTGTAATGTAGAGAAGATAAACACATGAGTTTGATACTCTGCAGAAAGAAATTAAAAATGATTAATATTATTAATTACGGAGAAAGGTATGTTTCGATATGTATCATTTCATTAATAAATAATATGAGGTTAAACACCACCACCCTATTCCACAAACAGATAGATACGCAAATAACCTTTTACATAAGATTATAATATGATAAAGACAAACACTTTCACTGATGTTGTTCTTAACTACAAAGCAAACAGTACTGGTCTGAAAACTCTGGCAACGTTGATCAAAAGTCATCATCAATATAAAACAAAACTAATGTCAACACATCTCTAGGAGGGGGCCCCGAGTGGCCGAGTGGTCTAAAGCGCTCACCGTTACGGATCACTGCCATCTCACCTCTGTCTGCGTGGGTTCGAGTCTTGGATTCGGCCAATGTGGGTATGTGAAAAAGCTTGCCAGTAGCTTCTCGTGGGTCGGTGGTTCCTTCCGGGGTTTTCCCATATTCTTCCTCCACCATTAATACTGGTCGCCATGTATAGCTTATCGTGTGCTGAAAAATGGCGTTAAACCCCACAACAACAACAACATCTCGAGGACATGTTTTTCCAATCTCATCACAGCTGTGAACCACTGGGATTAGATTTCATATTTGTAATGTAAGGGAACTCACCAGCAGTTACCCTTCGAGATTGTGCATGTGTACTACTGACCTTTTCGATAAAGTGTTTCATACAATTTGCGCATGAACAAAGCTTTAAAAACAGACAACAATTCTAAAAATCCAATATTATACTCGGGCTATCCGGTGTGAGACAATAATACAAGGATTTGTTATATTACCTTTTATCATTTTACCTTTTCTTGCCAATTTTTCTGTTTCTGGTTGCAATGAAACAGATCGTTTGCTTATGAGGCGTTCAGTATTACTGCATTAGAAAATAACACCATACGGCCAATTAATTCATAGTTTTGTCTTTGTAGCCGTTAGTGCTCCAGTAACTTCTTATAGCAACGAATGTAATCTAATCTTGACTGGTTCTTCTGCACACCATATCTCTAGACGTGTTTACACACACAAGCACAGGCGCACGTACACTGATGTTTGTTTGTAGTGTGAAACGTAGGAAGAGGCAAAAAAAGTATGTATGGTCTGAATCCGTATCTTTGATATTGCAGGATGCATAAATTGTTGGTTGGAAGGAGCAGAAGATACGGATTTAGACCATATACTTTTTAAGTGAACCCTAGCAAGAAAACAAAAAAGGAATAGATTAGGAAAATTAAAACAAAGAAAACCTCAGAATTACAGTATCAACCCAGAAGACAATTGTCTTATCATTTCGATATCAACAAAATTTCTTTTCAGTTTCCTTTCATGTTGATTTCTAGTGGTTAATGTAACTGCCAAATTCAGATAAATTTGTTTTTTAAGCTTTGTATCTCTAATGGAACCACTTATGCACGTGTCCTATGTTATTTAGATCAGAAGCAAGCGAACGACAGACGCGATTGCCATTTACTTCAGTCTGTTCGCCCGTCTGTGTGCTGGTGCGACTACCCATGAGTATTCAAATTAAACACAGTGTTTAACAACCTCGATATTCGTTCAAACCTCTATTAGAAACTTCTTTTAAACATTTCAAACAAAATTAATGCAAAGACCAAGTGTTATAATCTCGAGCAGTTGTAAACAGCTTCATTTTTTAATATTTTAACTCTTTTAGTGGCCGTAGTGTAATGGGTAATATACCCTCCTGTCGTGCGAAAGTGTGGTACAAAATATATAACCGATAAACCTACTAACTTTCTTTAATCAGTTGTTCATCTCTCCGTACACAATATACACTGGTATGAGTGAAAAATAACGTAAGGAGTGACTGTGTTAAAGTCCATTGGAACATTAGAACATAACTGAGGATTCATGTGCATTTTACTTGATAGCAGTGATTATTCATTCTCTTAGAAAGTTATTGAAGTGTTTGTCTAACGAATTGCATGCTACATTTTTATAGGTCATCGAATGAATTACATCATTTGATGTTCAGTCTCATCTAGAAAGTAGAGACAAACTAATTTTACGTTGGAGCTACTAAAATATTTACTTTCTATAATACGTGTACATTGGTTAGAGTGGACACTTTCAACCGCGATATGTTTGTTGGTCATTATAATTTGGTCATTCAAGCAATTATTCATACTATTCTAAGACTATGAATGATTGCTTGAATGACCAAATTATAACACAGTATTGACCGATCCGGTGGTCTAGTGGTTAGAGCGTTCACCTTGGATGAATTAGGTCGTGGGTTCGATCCCCGGCCGAGTCACACCAAAGACTTATAAAAATGGTAATAACGGTTCCCTCGCTTGGCGCTCAGCATTAAGAGGTTAGTGTTAGGACTGCCACACTGCCGTCACCGTAGCGATATGACTGACAAATTGTTAAAGCTACGTTAAAAATCCAAATCCCCCCACACACAAACACAGTATTGCTTTACATAAAACTAAATATCAGAACGTAATGACCATGGATAGTTGTTGATTGATATATAGATAATG
The DNA here is from genome assembly GCA_028554795.2 of Sinohyriopsis cumingii. Lineage (NCBI taxonomy): Eukaryota > Metazoa > Mollusca > Bivalvia > Unionida > Unionidae > Sinohyriopsis > Sinohyriopsis cumingii. The sequence continues at coordinate 108,789,957 of CM068840.1, read as the reverse complement.
TAATATAAATAATACTACACATATCAATCTCAATTTTCTTCTTCTATTCTATCACCTACTTTCTTGAATTCACCTTTAGACTCTATTTTGCATATTTTGCCTCGTCAGCTGATTCCAACCAAACATCAGATGACTCTTTGTCAAAAACAAAATTTACATATATTTAAATGTAAAATGTACGATATAAACTAAACATTTTCTCTGAAAATAAAGTTAGTGGCCTGGCCCAAAATTTGTCTTCCAACGCCTGTGCTTCGTCCGGAAGATACTTGTAAAATATTCAGTTTGCTTCTTTTTTTTAAAGCATCCTAATTAAGGCAAAGTGTAGACATTTCGCTTGACTGTTGTTTTACAAAATCTAGAAAAATAATAAATGAACGACATTTTAATACATTACATACCAGATATCAGTGGTCAGCATTTTAGACAGCTTTGAGAACTTTGGCGATTATGCTATTGAGCTCTGCATGGACGTCCATAATAAAGATACATTTGCATAATTATGTGCTTAAACAACTTTGGAATGACGCACGCACGTGTCACCTCTTTAAAAAATGCATTTATATCTATGGGAAAAGAAGCTGAGGATTGTTCCGATGTATTTGACAGGAAAAAAGAAAACAAATTAAAGCTGTTTTTTACGAGATATAAGAATATTCGTGGTTCAGAATTATGTCTACATGGGTTGAAAAGGTGTTGATTTTAGTAACATCGAGATTAGCGTTGTTACCGGTGGAACTCTTAAAACAATGAACATTGACAACTGCGTACAGAATTATGTTATCTTTGATCATAAGTCAGGTTTACAAGCCTAATATCCCCCAAAATGGCATAGTCACGACCGTTGGACATCTACCCTTAAGCAATTTGTCATGACTAATTAAATGTATCACTCATAACATTTATATATTAAGTGATATGTATAATATCGAAAACATAATACTGCTCTAGTGGATTGAACAAGATTATCCCGCCAATAACTTTGATGTGAAAGCAGTTATTGGTTCCATCAAGACTAATAGACCTATGAAACACATTTTGTTTATTTATTTGTGGTAAATTGTCATTTGTCTAGTTACAATAAGCTTGTCCAAAGATACGTTTGACATAGTCTATCGTAATATTTGCCTTTTCATGTCAATGTGTCTCACGTGTACCCATGCGCAAAACGTTAGGTCACGTTGTCTTGAAAGGCGTGCCAAATAATCAAGAAAGTGATAGGATTCTATATCTAACCTATTAATCCAATCGAAAACTTTCACGTATGTTCTAAGACAGTGGAGAGTTGATGGATTCTCTTCATACTGCGGTTCTTTATCCATCACATTAAATCTTATTTTTTGTATGCAAAATTTGAAACTGTTATTTTCTTCATTACTCATTAATTTTAGGTGTCATCGCTTTATCAGTCTGTCTTATACATTAACGCAATCGATTCAAGTATACTGCATTGTACTCATGAAAGTGTTCGAACCCTTTGTCCTGCCTTTAGATTCTATCGTTTAATGTATATAATACAGTATGTGGCAGTGACTGTAAATAAAGACGGAAATTAGGAGGCAGTACAATCTGTGGCAGTGATTGTAGATACAGACTGGCATTAGGAGACATAATAAGTCTGTGGCAGTGACTGTAGAGAAAAACTGGCATTAGGAGACTTAAAACAGTCTGTGGCAGTGACTGTAGATAAAGACTGGCATTATGAGACATAATACAGTATGTGGCAGTGACTGCAGATAAAGACTGGCATTATGAGACATAATACAGTATGTGGCATTGACTGTAATGACTGACATTAGGAGAAATAATACAGTCTGTGGCAGTGACTGTAGGTAAAGACTGACATTAGAAGACATAATACAGTCTGTGGCAGTGACTGTAGATAAAGACTGGCATTATGAGACATAATACAGTATGTGGCATTGACTGTAGATAAAGACTGACATTAGGAGGAATAATACAGTCTGTGGCAGTGACTGTAGGTAAAGACTGACATTAGAAGACATAATACAGTCTGTGGCACTGACTGTAGATAAAGACTGGCCTTATGAGACATAATACAATATGTGGCAGTAACTGTAGATAAAGACTGGCATTATGAGAAATAATACAGTCTGTGGCAGTGACTGTAGATAAAGACTGACATTAGGAGAAATAATACAGTCTGTGGCAGTGACTGTAGGTAAAGACTGACATTAGAAGACATAATACAGTCTGTGGCACTGACTGTAGATAAAGACTGGCCTTATGAGACATAATACAATATGTGGCAGTAACTGTAGATAAAGACTGGCATTATGAGAAATAATACAGTCTGTGGCAGTGACTGTAGGTAAAGACTGGCATTAGGAGACATAATACAGTCTGTGGCAGTGACTGTAGATAAAGACTGGCATTAGGGGATATAATACAGTATGTGGCATTGACTGTAGATAAAGACTGACATTAGGAGAAATAATACAGTCTGTGGCAGTGACTGTAGGTAAAGACTGACATTAGAAGACATAATACAGTCTGTGGCAGTGACTGTAGATAAAGACTGGCATTATGAGACATAATACAGTATGTGGCATTGACTGTAGATAAAGACTGACATTAGGAGAAATAATACAGCCTGTGGCAGTGACTGTAGGTAAAGACTGACATTAGAAGACATAATACAGTCTGTGGCAGTGACTGTAGATAAAGACTGGCCTTATGAGACATAATACAATATGTGGCAGTGACTGTAGATAAAGACTGGCATTATGAGAAATAATACAGTATGTGGCAGTGACTGTAGATAAAGACTGACATTAGGAGAAATAATACAGTCTGTGGCAGTGACTGTAGGTAAAGACTGACATTAGAAGACATAATACAGTCTGTGGCAGTGACTGTAGATAAAGACTGGCCTTATGAGACATAATACAATATGTGGCAGTGACTGTAGATAAAGACTGGCATTAGGAGAAATAATACAGTATGTGGCAGTGACTGTAGATAAAGACTGATATTAGGAGAAATAATACAGTCTGTGGCAGTGACTGTAGGTAAAGACTGGCATTAGGGGATATAATACAGTCTGTGGCAGTGACTGTAGATAAACACTGGCATTAGGAGACTTAATAATTATGTGGTTGTGATTGTTGATAAAGACTGACAACAATAGACACAATACAGTCTGTGGCAGTGACTGTAGGTAAAGACTGGCATTACGAGACATAATACAGTCTGTGGCAGTGCTTGTAAAATACCTGTAGTATAATAATTACGTACAAGTGTTATTAAAAGCATGATATACGATGATGAATGGTAAAACATAAATGATGAATTGTTTAATGTTTTGTAATAACTCAAATTTAAATGAACAAGACACCCACACAAAAGTGATTCATATACTGAGCAGCTAAACCGTGGTGAAATTAAAACTATAAAAACGTTTCTCGCACAACCTTCTTCGCGCATGTGTAATACAATAAGATTCATCGGGAAATTACACTTTCTCAACTGTCTTTAGGTCGTAAATTTTTATTTTCAATTTTAATTTAAATTTACCATTTTAATTTTCAATTTCGTTGTTTCGAATTTTCGTTGATTTTTATATTCAGTTTTAAGCTGGTGATGTTGCTTTGGATAAAATATATTGTTTTGGCAAGCCAAAGATTGACGGAGAGAAAGGAAAATAATTATGTTAGAGATTGAATTGGTGAGAAAGTACGCAACATAGTCTTGAATAAGTATATATCAATATAGTGGGAAAGTCAGTTATGCATCGTGCATGAAGTGTTTGGACCTCTTAAAAATTGCGAAGGATAGTCTTACTTACATATACAATACCTACCAACATAATTATGTTTTAAGGGTAAGTATTTTGTGAACAACATATACATTCAAAACCTTTTGCAAAATTGTAAAGATCACTTAGAAAAGAGATAGTATTCAAAAGATTGCCAATTAAAACAAAACCTAAATCCCTATAGTATAATTATCTGTCTTGTGTGGCAGTATACATTGTGTGTGTGTGTGTGTGTGTGTTTATTGCCTGTCATCTTGATTACTGCATTGGTCAATACTCTGGAAATAATCAGTTTGATAGAAGCTATCCAGGACTATTAGAAGGAAAAAAAAAACAACAGATCAAGAACCTATAGAAGTAGGCACTGATGACGTTTTTTTTTTTATTATTCAGAACAACTGCTACAAACCACAAGTGAAGAAGAGGACAAAACTGCAGTCGTTACGTCAAGATGGCTAGAACAAGAACAGCAGTTAGTCTTCTGATTCGCTCAGGACGTGCCTGAAAGAATTACAGGTTTATCCAGAGAACATTGTTATGGATGTCGAACCAATCTTCTTAGTAAGAAACAACACGACAAATGTATGCAAGTTGAGTTAAGAAGAAATGTTGGAGGAGCCTCATACCCTTCCTTTGCAAAATTGGTGTGGGGGCTTAGACTCTATTCAAGGCTTTTTCGAGAACAACCCATAAGTCGGTGCTGGATAGACTGTGTGATTTACTCACCGTTTTCATGCATCACACCGTTTCGTTGAATAGCATGTGTGGGGTTTTAGACATTACGCAAGGAGGCTTGGATAATATGTATGGGTTTTGGAGAAAACTCAAAAGGTGAGTGTTGGATAGTAACTCAAAAAGGATGATGGACTTTAATCATACAATTAGATGTTGCATTGTATGTTTGTGTGTTTGGATTATAATAAAAAATCGGGTATTAGGTAATACATTACAACATATGTGCCCCTTTCCTAATCGTTTACATCATACGATTCTTTGATGGCATATATGCAATTTTCGCCTGTGCTTTGCGTCACAGTTTTATGTGTACAAATGGCTTTCTCCTTTACGGACCGCGCAATACATCAATGGTTCTCTGTTGTGTAAGACAAACATATTGGTTTTTACCTGCGTTTCTGCGTTTAGTAATGGAGAATGCAAGTTGAAATTATGTTATGGTTAGAACTTGTGCATGACATCACTTTTATTACATAAGCTGTGAAGTAGTTAACACTATACAAGAATTCACCTCTGCGAGATGTGAACCGTGGACATTTTTCGATCTGAAATCCGACGCCTTCAACTTATGCCAAGCGGCCTCAGTTACGTATACTTTACCTGTATGCTAGTAGATGACGTTCTGAGGTAACTGTTGCATTCAAAACGATGTCACTTCTGCAATTATTGATGATATGCAAAAAGGTCAAATTGTCTTGTCTTCATAGCCTGGTCTAGTGTTTTCTGTTGTTGTTGTTTGGGTTTTCGTGGGGTTGGGGGTTGGGGGAGGTAATGTTTGTGAAATACTCGTCTGACTCATCCAGTCATTCTAAAGTAGCTGGTATATTGGCAGAGCTGGAATCCGAATTTCTGGACATTTCGAGAAAAAGGATTTCAGAGTTCTTAGTGTTGCGTCAATATGTCAAGCTCTAAAATGACTTAGGTATGACTTTGGAACGTGTCTAGGTGACCAGTTTGCCATTGGCAGATAATTGCATCATTCACAACTTTGAAATCTCAAGCGGTATCTACTAGTCTGGACAATATAACATCAAAGCTCGGTCTGGGAGATAATACTTGACGTTATCACCGATAGCTTTGATTAGTGCTGGTCCTGACTCATTTTTGTTTATTGCATGCAGAACATTATTATTTATCTGGCTGTATGATCCATGTCCGAAGTTCCGCGCCTGAATGACTATTGAAAATATTTCTCTTATTGTACCAATGAATTTGAAACTATTCCATGCGCGTAGATGGCTGTAAATAATCAACACGAATTTTACGCTGTAATGACGTAATGGTAATGTCGTAATAATATCGTTACGTTTAAAGAGTGCGGTCTATATTTGTTTTAAAAATTGAGCCTATATTTTTAAAGACCGCATCTTACCTTTCTATTTGATTTTATAAACTTTTGACAGAATGTTAGCATCTTTACATTGTTTCTTTTTAATTGTGGAACTTCATGCGCACGATTATGTGCAAATTTCATTTGTTAGTTTTAAAACTATTCTTTTAACTGGCATCCTATATATAGTCATGTTGTGCTAAAGTGACCTTAAACGTGTACACACCTCCCCCCACGCAAACTATCTCAATTTTACTTGCATCCATTGGAGATTCTGAGTGCTGTATCTAGGCGTCAGTATCTGTTTAAAATAGAGAAACAAAACAAAACCAAAACAAAGTTTTATAAATTCGTATTGCTAAAGATGACTTTGTTGCATTAGGAAACTATGAAATAGCTTATGCTTCGCAACACATGTTCTTTGATTGGTGTTGACATTTTTTCAGTGTCGTTTTGGCAATTATTGGTCAAGAAAAAATTACGAGAATCTCACTAAATGGTCGAACAGTATGAGCTTAAAATATAACACATCACGATGGTTATCGTTCAAACTAGCTAGAAAAATATAGGGAGAAATCCTTCGCTTCGCAGACAATTGTGATTCGTCATACAAGCCTCAGATTGTAAATTATTCGTATTGGTTTCAATGCCTCATCATGAAACCTGTTCAAGGTCACGATGCTCTTAATGTATAATTAGATGTCAGAAATGTGTTTGACGGAATGATATATCGGTATTTTTGCGACTAGATAATAACTTGTTTTGCAAAATATGATGTATTTATTCCAATAATCTGACATATCCCCTGTCATATAAATTGTTGATTTACTTCTCACACATTGCTTATTTTTGACGAACCTTAATCAGAAAAGTCTTTTGTGTATTTATCTTTATCCGGAATCCAAGCTATCTAATATGGCACTTATTTTGCTACAAAATGTCAGGGCTGTGTGTGTAAGTTTAACTGGTTCATTTCTCGAGTTTAAGCTCATAAACATGAAATGTTAGGACGTTCCACGTCGTATGACCTCTTGTAAGCAGAAATTATACACTATCTAGGGTCTATATTCGCAGTGGACTGTTTCTATTTTATATTAATATTTGTTTGCGTCCTTCAAAAGCAGGAGCGAAATTATATATATATATATATATATATATATATATATATATATATATATATATATATATATATATATATATATATATATATATACAGATATATAGATAAAGATATACATATATATATATACATATGCATATACATATATATATATATATACATATGCATATATATATATATATATATATATATATATATATATATATATATATATATATATATATATATATATATATATATATATATATATATATATATATATATATATATATATATATTCTTTTTCGGGCCAAGTTTGCAAAATGTCCTCATAATAACCAGCGTTTTAGTGAAGCTGACTAATGTCTCTGCTAAAAGGAAACAGATATATAAACTTTTTATTTATTATCCTAATTACTTGTTAAATTACTGGAGAGACTCGATAGTGCGTTGTCATTTTTTAATTTGCACCTGTGTTTAAGAATCAATCAAGTTTAAATGTTTTGTCCTTCCCGTCGAAGGTGAAAGATAATAGAAACATTGAGGCAACACTGGCGGTAACTATTTCATATTTTGTACTTGTAAATTTTACCAAAACATGATCAACCTGAGCACACAATTTGAACCACTCATTATACAATGACGACATTTCGTAAGCTGGTAGGGTCGTGATAATAGTACGGTCATAATTTTGTTTGCTTTCGCATCTTACGTTCTTTTTCGTATCGTTCGTGATAACATTATATCTTTAAATATATAGCAAAAGTGTATTTCAAACTTAAAACCATCATCTATAATTTTCATAACAATGATAAACCGCTCCGTTGGCCTAGTGGTTTGAGCGTTCGCCTTGGATGCGGAAAGTCGTGGGTTCGATCCCCGGCCGAGTCATACCAAAGACTTACAAAAATGCTACTGGGCGCTAATCATTACGAGGTTAGTGTTAGGACTGGTTGGCCTGGTGTAAGGATAATGATGCCCCAGTGCTAGACATCACTATAAACTGTCACAATGCAGACATCGTAGTGATATGACTGAACAAGTGTTAAAGCTACTTTAAAAATCCTAATCACACACACACACACAGACACAGACACACACACACACACACACAATGATAAAGTTGTCTTCCTTTTCGAGACATAAAAGAATTCGGACATGTACGTAATATATATTAAGTTTTTCTTTTCGGGCACAAATAACAGTTGTTTTGTTTGTATGCACTAGTTTGTTCATCCTGCCTTAGTAATTAAAATTCCATATTATTGATTTGGAAGAGGGACGGTTTTAATTTTCTTATGATCTACGTTACATGAAGTTATAAAATGATATTTAAAATAATAGCAAAGGAACGTCTTTTTATACCTGTGTCAACGAATGCATGCGATATCTTGTTAACTTTAATTGAAAGGAACTAGACCACGGAAAAATATTGTCATAAAGAAATAATGAATCAGTGTTTTAGCTTCATTTGCTTCTGAATACGTTTTGAGTATCAAATTCATTTTGTTGAGACGTCATGGTCGCTTATAAGCCATATTTGACCATAAAATATGTGTCAGAGTTTTATTAAATAATAATATCTTGTACTTAATTACAGGTTCGTCCGAGATATGTAATTTTAATAACAGAATGAAGAATCAGACTTTTGTACTGTCGCGGGATCCAGAAAGATATCCATTACTTCAAAGATGTTATACATATTGCTAGCCAATATTATTTTAGATAAGAATAAATGCTTCTTGCAGTTTCAGTGACATTAGACAATATTATCGGACGATCGGACATTATTGTATCCACTATATGCAAATTACAATCCACGGAGGCCCCGAGTGGCCGAGTGGTCTAAAGCGCTCTCCGTTACGGATCACTGCCATCTCACCTCTGTCTGCGTGGGATCGAGTCTCGGGCTCGGCCAGTGTGGATATGTGAGAAAGCTTGCCAGTAGCTTCTAGTGGGTCGGTGGTTCTTTCCGGGGTTTTCCCGGGTTCTTCCTCCACCATTAATACTAGCTGCCATGTATAGCCTATCGTGTGCTGATAAATGGCGTTAAACCCCACAACAACAACAACAATAATCCACGGAAAGCGGCATTCTTTAAGTTATGTGTATTAACTGTACTTATGTCTGCAAAATTAGAATCTTGGTTTATGAGTGCTAGCTCATCCAAAGAGAGCTTTACATTTCTATTATTTGTATAAACAATGTAACGGTTCGTAATTGAATTAACGTTATATCTTTTCCTGTTCCACAGAGAGCACATTCACACAGAAAAATAACTAGGACGTCTTTTAATAACTGGATTGTTTTGTAATAAATTCAATGTGCTAAAATAATACAGAAAATACGCTTCTTATTGAGATATGTTCGTTTTAGATACATCTCATATACATGTTGATAAAATATCAGATATGCCGTGTTAGGTACATGATTATAAAACCAAACAGTGAAATACAAGCATAGTCACTGTGCTGCCATTTTGTGCAGATAAAACGAGATCGATGTTCAGGATGTGGGCGTTTTATTCTTATCATAAAACCAATAATTTCTAAAGGCAATACATCTGTTATTATCAACAAAATGCGTTGGCGTGTGTGTAATGATATCGTTTAAGGATATTAGAATAAGGAGATGAAATTTTGTGTCTTTATATCAGAGATACTAGTCTAGACGATGATTGTCTTTCTTTTTCATACAGTAATATCAGCCTGGATTGCAGATCGAAGTTATAATGTATATTGAAACACAAGAACCTGTGCCAGATATATGACACAGAATAATTGTAAAATATTTCTTCTTGTCCCTAATTTTGTATCTCTGAAATATAATTTATGCTTTTGTTTCCTTAAACGAACCTTCTGTGTAAACCAAGAAAAAGAAAGCTAGATTTTAGGACAGGGAAATGTTTTTAAAATTTAGTATAAAGTTGGAATGGGTACTTGGTGAACAAAAAACATTGAGAAGCATGTAGTTTGATGATTTAGCCATGAACATGAACAAAATGTATTGATGGAAGTATGTATCAGAAGTACAACCTGGTATAGAATCGTCAAAATTATCACCTGGTAATTGAGAAGGTGTGGCATGTAATTCTTCAACCTGATAGGAAACACATTGAACTTGTGGAAATCAACACCAATTAAATAAATTAAAATCAATTTCAAAATGATTAATGATTTTGGAATATAAACAAGATTAGTAAGGACAGAATGACTGCTTCGCTTACGTAGACGAAATAACAGAAGCCTACACATAGGAATAAAAAATAGTACTGCAAGTGGAAAATATAATGTAAAAACTGGTTAAACAATTCGTCGATATGGAGCTGGATAAAAAATTATTCTAGACAAGCAAAGAAAGCATGTGAAATATTTGTAAATGCTTGAGAAGCTAAAATATCAAAGTCACTGTCAGATGCAATATTACTAGGAATAACAACTTTGTTTAATAAATGTCTTCCAGTTGAGAGCTTAAACAAGTTACAGAACGATTTGAACGACGACTACAGAACGATTTGAACGACGACTACTTATCAACAAATGAATTGGATACTTTAGTGGGTTTCTATCCTTTTCGTTTGGATTACCAGCCGCAGCATTAAGTGCTAACGTGATAACGTTTTAATCGCATTGCTGTCAACAATGAAAGCTAGCACAATCTAATGGAAAAAACTTGGACTTTGTTAAGAGTAATTAACTGTTTAAGATAGCTTGGATTCACCGTATTGCAAACTGGAAAAAAGGTAGAAGCTAACTTGAAGGTAACATGACGACACCTAGAAAATAACTTGAAGATAACTCAAACATAATTTTAAAAATAACTCGAACGTAACTTGAAAGCCTCTTGAACAGTTATTAGGAAAACTTAATCACTTAAAAATCAGTGGAAGAAGGAAACAAGTTCCTGAAAGTACAAAATAAAATAAAATATAGATTTCTAAGGATTATAGATTCATTTAATGTTGCACTTGATTAGCAGCTTGATAAACTTCACAACACTTAAATGAAAGTCAAATTAAGAAATTATTTAAAAATATGATGTCTGCTGACACAGCAGAGTCAGAACTGCTTATGTTCGCAAAAGCTGATTTTCAAGATTTGTTGAAGGCAACACCATTTAATACTCATTTTTTTAATTGCAGTATGTGTTATATGTTCTGTTTACAAAGCACCTGAAAAAAATCAGTAGTGGTAACTAAAATATATACTCCAATGAATCAAATAATGTAAATAATGTGAATGCAACCAATAGCTTGGACGTAATAAGACTCTCAGGACTGGGTTTACCTAGTCCTATAATTGAGTTATATTCCTGTGGAAGGGTAGTCTGAGAAAGAAATATAATTTTTCAAATTCTATTGCTAACAGGGATAGTGAATTATACATTTGTTTACAGAGAAAGGATTTTATCGTTGGTTATTGAAACTTTCCAAATGATCAGATAAAAATATTCAACTCTCTACTCGATTTTGCCAACATTGTCTAAAAGTATATACTTTGCGCAGTGATTTCACAAGGTAACAATTTTTTTTACTGGGTAGTAAGTGTTATTTCATAATTGTTTATGCCTAAAAAGTATAGAAAATGGCTATTTATTCCCAACAAACTTTGCTTTTGTAGCCAGGACAGTGATAGTTTTGAAATTTACCAATTTACGATGAGAAAACGGGCAAATTTGTGTCTTTTTGTTCACATAAAGTCAGAAAATACAACATATTAAGCAAATATAACATGTATTTATTGTATAAAATAATAAAAAAAATTACCACAAAAGATTTAGATGTGAGTAGTTTTTCGAGATTTACGATTATATTGCAAATCTTTTTCACGAATCAGCTCCCAAACGTAGTTTCCCATCATATTCTCGTTATATTGTCTTTGGTAGCGGCGTTCAAAGTCCGTATATCCTAGTGGACGCGCTCTCCTTTCTCCTCCAACCAGCCCCACATAGTTTTCTGCCTTGTGATCGCCCACGAAGCCCTAAACCGCTGAGACAAAGCTGTTCCAAGCCACTTCCTCCTTACAACTGAGTTTCTTGCGGAATTCACTGCACTCCCTGCACTCCATGATCTTCTTTTTCTGTGGTCAGACAAAGACACCGACTATGATCTTTGCCTCAGACAGCATAGATAAGAAGTCTTGAAGGTACTTGAAGGCTGCCGACTCCTTATCTAGAGCTGTGACAAATTGTTTCATAGGGCCCAGTTTGATGTGAATTGGTGGAATCAGCACCTTTCCGGGGTCCACCAGTGACTCCCACTTGACGTTGTTTCTCCCCACAGAGATCTCGGTGCGCTGTGGCCAGTCGCGCCTGTCGTAGTGCGCCTTGATGCTCCTGCTGTCTCAAAGGCAAAGATAGCAAGGAAACATGGTAAGACCGCCTTGGAGACCCATCAGGAGTGCCATCATTTTGAAGTCTCCGATGACCTCCCAGCCGTACGTATCATAATTCAATGCGCTCATCAAGGTCTTGATGCTGTTTTTAATCCTCTTTGAGGTGTACCGAGTGAGCAAGGGGAAGAGACGGGTAATTGTTCCCATTATGGAGCAGCACGGCTTTGAGGCTCCTGGCTGAGATGTCATTGAAGAAGCGCAACTCATTCTGGTTACAGGCGACTCCGATTGCCTCGAACATACTGGTCACTTTGTGGCAGAAGCAGAGCCTATCTTGACGGGCAAAGAAGCTGAAAAAAACTAGGTAACGCTTCCTCTAACCTGCGACTTGCACACTTTCATCCAACACGTTCTACTGCTTGAGCCTAGACGTCAAAAGCTCGGCAATGGTTCTGGTGAGACCAAGATCTCTAATCAAGTCGTTGTGGTCTTTTTTGTTGGGTAGTATGGGTTTCTCTTCTTACCTCCACCTCTGAAATTGTCATCTGGATATACAACGTCTTCCTCGCTCTCTGACTTGCTGCACTCTTCTAAAGACGGCTGCTCTCTCTACGAAGGAGTGGGTACGGGAAGCTCAGGCCGGTGTGGCATCAATGATATGGATGAAAGAAGGTCCGGACACTTGACAGCAGGTGCATTCTTGCCAGTCCGACGTTTGGAAGGGTCCATCATGCGGAAGTAGTAGTTGCTTGAGTGGTCAGTGGGTTCCCGCCTAATTCTTGGGATAGCGAACTTCATGGCTCTCTTTTCCCCTCTCTACCATTCTAGAAAAATACATTTTTTTCACCCAAGAGATTCTCGAAATAATTTTCAAATATGATATGTTTTTTCAGTAACATTTAAAAATTGTTTAAAATGCCTTGCAGGCCTCACACATCTTAGCAGATGCTTCCACAGAGTACTTTTTCGCTCTTCTCTTGATAAATTGGACGCAGAAATAGCAAAATGAGTCTGCCGGATGCTTGCAGCCCCTTGATGCCATCTCGGAAAAATGCAGATATGTATCCACTTAGGCAGCTGGAACTAAACTGAAATGGTGGGCTTAAGGTCCCTGCATTTATACTACTATTTATTTCACTGGAAAGTTTTAGAAAGTTCTAAGAGTTACTCCAAATTTACTCAGAACTGAATCTATCTGGAATGTTCAAGAAAATATGTAAATTTCAAAATATCACTGTTCAGGTCACAAAAGCGAAGTTTTTGGGGAATAATAGCCATTTTCTATACTTTAAGGAAAAAACACTTATTACCTAGGAACAAAAAAAATTGTTGCATGGTGTTTTGCATCATAAGATGTTAATAGCCCATATAATCGATTACAAACATTCGTAATATGCAGATTGAATAGCAGCATTAATGACGAGACTAAAGTAATATATTTTAACGGTATGCTAATTACCTATTTCTCTAGAATAGGCAGGAACATTATTTTGCCGATCCGCATTAAAATCAAATGACATAAGTGATTCTGTGATTTTAAATATAAATTAGTAGACAAAGATGACAAAGATAACGAAGATGACAAACATGAAGCAATAACTCTATAAAAAAAACGTGATCTTAAAACATATTAAGTTTACAAATTTAGCTGATTCTATAGAAAATCTTAAGGAAGGTTTTGGAAAAACACGTCTGGACGTCACAAAATGTAAGACATAGGAGAATATTAATTTGAAAGAATTAAAAAACCCGAAGAGAAGAAGGTAATAATAAACTAACATCGGTTAATCAGACTATTACAGACAAATCAACTAAACATTCAAAACTGCAATAACAAGATATTCTTCATTTACCATTATTACATGCTCATTTTTGTCTCTGTTAACTTTACAGTATCAGAATCGTGCAGTATTTTATAATGCTGAACACCTTGGTATTGCACGCACGTGCACAACATGTGTGCCTAAATAGTCTAGTGTATTAAGAACTGCTGTGTAAACAAGCCAAGTATATGTTGTAGACGCTTTAGGTTTTCGTTGATTTGTTTGTAAATGAAATAAAACAGCTGTTTCGTCCTTTTGAACGCAGAGATGACAAAGTTAACGATGTGGACGAGTTCATTGACTCAGAAACGAAACGTTCAAACAAGCAAACGAATGAACAATGTCAACAACAAACGTGAGAGACGCAGTACCGTTCTGAGCATTGCAGCAGTTATTAAGGAGAATATTGATGTATTTTCAAAAATAGAAAGGTTAAGACTATGACGAGTGCTCACGGTCCCAACATAGAGTATAGTAAAGCATATCGAGGCCAAGGGCTATTGCGTATATATCTGAGACGGATCATTTTACAATGATGTCAAGATAGCTGGGGTCCATCCAACAGCAAGTTGCAAGTGACAAATCATAAGCATGTTGTTTGTTTTGCAGGTAATAAGAATGGTAATAAATAAATATTTATATTTATACATCTTGAATTTCCTTAATATGCACTTTCTCATTTATTTCTTCAAATCCAACGTACATTTCCTACAAAACCTAATACACACTGAAACTGTACTGGAATTTAGAGTAGCCTACATTTAGAGCTAAAATCTATTCGTCCTAATGAAACGACCCAATAATCAGAACATCAGAATTGAGTTGGACCAACATGGAAACAAATTCACGTGCATTCATTAACAATATGACTTTAAATTCCAACTTTAAATAGACAAAAAGATTTTTATTTTTGAAACTGTTGTAGAGCGCGCGACTAAGTTAAAAGGTCGCTGGGCGGAGCAATGTGCGCATGAATTGATAAAATTACAGTTGTCAATTTAGTTTGGAATAAAACATAAATTCAATTACATTGTTTCTTGTAATGCCTTTATTTTTAAGTCTTAGGTACTTGAACAAAATGAGAATATAATAAAAAGTTTGCTACATTTGTATGGAATAATATGAACTCGTTTTTTGTCATATTTTCCCACACAAATGCAGTAACCTACAATTATTATATGCTCATTTTTTTCTCCGTTAACTTTACATTGTCAGAACGTTCAGTATTTTACGATATTGCACACCTTCATATCGCACTCACGTGCTGGACACGTGTGCCCAATAGTGTATTAGGAACTACTTTGTAAACAAATCATGTACACTCGTGTAGCAACGGACCACTTCGACTTTCAGGAAGAATTGTTAAAGTATTGTCGATCCGACGTGGACATTTCACGGCGTTGCTGTAGAACATTTCGAGAACTGTTCATGGAGAACGGCGGAATCGATCCTTCGAAAGAAGTCTACTTAAATATGTTCCTTAGTGTGCCGCAAACGGTTCATGCCTGAGAAGACCCTGGCTGTCATAAGCTCTCAAACGACCAATTTTGTCCAACACCAACACTCATTTAAAGCCCTTCGCTGGCTATATTACTTGTGCGACAAGAACTACAACTGGATCCAGCACGCACGCAACTGAGGAGGCGAAAAGACCATCGGAAGGTATTTAGTGGGTGGTTGTGACTTAGAAAACCCCAAGATTGTCTTCGAGTTTAACGGATGCTTATTTCACGGATGTCCCCTCTGCTACCCTCAACGTGACACTAAAAGTTAGTGTATACAACCTACCATGAAGACTTGTAGTAGACCACTTGTCAGCAGCGCTTGAAGTTAATACTGCAAGGACACTAAGTGGTGGAAATGTGGGAACATTAGCACGATCACCGTTTGAAAACCGATTCCGAGTTTTAACTCATCGTGGAATGTTACAAGCTGGTAGATCCTCTGATCCCGCGAGATAGTTTGTATGGAGGACAGACGAATGACACGTGTTTGCTGTACCACGCCGTCGAAGAGAAAGGAAAAAATATCAAATACTTGGACGTGTGTTCGCTGTATCCTTACGTGAACAAATATTGCCACTTTCCCGCAGTGTATCGCAATTGCTGACGGAAAACATCGATCTGGACAACATTCGACAATACGAAGGATTGATCAAGTGCAAAGTCTTGCCTCCCACGGACTTGTACCATCAGGTTTTACCTTACCATTGCCAAGAAAAATTGATGTTTCCCTTGTGCCGTACTTGTGCCGAAACGTGCAACCAAGAACATCCTTGTCAACACATCCAGATAGAACGCACCTTGACAGGAACGTGGGTCAGCGTGAAATTGTTTGAAGCTCTGGACCTAGGATACCGACTGTTAGAAGTGTAGGAAATTTACCACTTTCCCAAGACAGAACAGTACCACAAGGGTGACGAGACTCAGAAAGTCATTTTCGCAGACTATGTGGATGCCTTTTTAAAACTGAAACAAGAAATCAGCGGCGATCCTTTATTGTGCCAGACACACGAAGGCCAAGAGAAATGCAAAGAGAAATACTTTGAGCAGGAAGAAATACTTTTGACCAAATGGAGAAAAAGGAAGAAGGCTATTGCTTGCCAAGGTGATATTAAATTGGTTGCGGGGCAAAATGGTACAACAACCATGTTTACCCAAAACGGGGTATTTGTCCGATCCTTCCCGCTACTTCCAGATGATTCACGACAAAACCAAACACATGAAACACGTTGACGTACTTCATGAAGGCTTGATTCTGGTCAATTACAAAGAATAACTAGCCTTTGTACAGGACGACGAATTTGGAAATGTCATCATTGCGGCTTACGTAACAGCCCATGTTCGCTTAAAATTGTCCAAAGCGCTACACCAATTAAGAGATAGAGTGCTTTATTTTGACACGGACAGTTGCATCTACATCGATCGCCTGGGTCAGCGGCACTCTGACACCGAAGGAGATTGTTTAGGAGCTTGGACGTGCGATCAACCCTACGACAAGATTCTAAGTTTTGCTAGACGCTGTACTAAAAATTACGGCTACGAATACCGGACCCACAAGGAGAAGTGCACACCAAGTGTAAAGTGAAAAGATTGGCTCTCAAGTAGCACACCAGTCAAGTGGTGAACTTTGGAATGCTGAAAGAAGCTTTTCAATCTAGAGAGGATCAACATTGACCACCTACCAACCTCGTAAGACTGTACGTTTAGCTACATACCAAATCGTCAGTCGGGCATTGCAAAAAGTGTATCAAATCGTGTACCAACCACTTCACTTTACCTTTTGGACACACTGATATTGGTCAGCATATAAAATAGGAAAACGCCCAAGACTATTAGTTCGTTGTGACTACCAGACTGTCATCGACATGGACATCCCCGAAAGATCATTCCAAGAGGACCCCTGTGTGATTGTGCCCAATCTTGATACTCTAAGAAGATAACACACTGTCACTAGGACACCACACCACTGACAAAACAAATTTTGTACACTAACTTGTTTATATTCCACTTTGATCATTGCGATATGTATTTTATTAATGTACTTAACCATTTGGCTTTTATGTAACTGTGTCTTTCGTGTTATTTCATTTTAAAATTTGAAATAAACGTGTCCTGAAAAAAGTATAAGAACTCTTGTCATGTATGTATTCGTGTCAAAAGTGACATTCCCTGCAATATTGCTAATTTCGCTGTCTCTTCTCCCTCTTCCTCCATCTTCAAAGTCATTGACGAAAACTTAGATTGTGCTAGTTGGGAGGCCTTGTATCTTCGCCATCCCTTTAACATGTTAATTGCTGGACCCAGAGATTCATTCAATACTGAATTTGTCAAACCTTTGATCGAGCATAAAAATTGTTTGATCGATCGTCCACCTCAACATTTCGTGTGGTGTTGCAAAAACTGGTGACCGGCGTGCAGCCTCCTGACAGAAAGTCATGGAGATCTCATCTTGTTTGTGGAAGGCATTCCTGGAGAAGATGACGGGATCGTGTCTGACCCTAATCAAACCCATCTGTTTATCTTCGACGACATGTTAGGAGGAGACGAAGACGAAATTAAACTGTAGTTTTCACGCAAAGAGAATCACCGTAATGCCAGTGTCATTTACATTAAACAAAATTTGTTTCAACAAACTAAAGCCCATCGTCCCATCAGTCTCAATGCTCATTACCTTGTCTTGTTTAAAAGCCCTAGATATATATCGCAAGTGCAAGTGTTAGCCAAACATTTAGGAACAATGTGGCTGACATATGCATACGACGTTGCCACTCAAACCCATCAAGCCTATTTACTCGTGGATTTATAGCCACCCCCACCCCGATCATTTGCGATTTCGTACCCATCTGTTTCACACTGGTAGCAAAACGGAAGGCCTGTCGTGTACACGTCCTCGTCGACTTAACAGAAAACTGTATGAGAACCTTGGAGGCATTGGGTCTGTCTCACACATATTTATCATGAAGTCCCTTCAGTCTCATATTCCCGTCAAATCGATTCGTTCCTTATACGGCATCAGTCGCGAAAAGAAACCACAAAAACGTGCTCGTGTCTTAGAAGTCATTCTCAAAGAAGTCTTACGATGAAGTACTGTGACAGCACGTCAATTACTGCAAAGAATCATTCAGATTCCACATCAAACTAAATGCTTTTTTTGACAGGAACAAAGTAGTCATGACGCATCGACACTCAAACCAAAAACCAATTCATTTTGAAACGTTGAGAAAGCTGTTATCTGGGAGGTGTCATCATTTGCTCCCTCTTAAAATGGGATCCCAATGCTCCAGAAGTCATCCCCAAGAAAAAAAGTTGCTTCCAAAATAATCCAAACGTTTCCAGAAGAACAATAGCAGTGGTGTCCAGACCAGGTCACAGCCCTCGCCTCTCCCCCGAAAGCAAAGTCCTCAGAAATGAAAAAGCCGCAGAAAATACCACAGAAAGCAGCGTCTACCCGCAAGAGAGGAACTGCGGCCATGATGCAACCTTACATTCCAAAGCCATAACCTGCAGCGACGGTGATTGCGTCTCCAGTACCCTCAGGATTGATAAAAAAAATGGAAATCCTTGTTTCCAGGAACTTCACCTCCAGCGGTGACACATTCCACCTCTTTAGCAGCTGCTGCAGCTGCCCACATAGTACCTGCCCCCAAAATCAAAGTCCAAGAGAGTTTGGGTATGTTACAGATTTATCCAAGCAAGAACTGTTCCGATTCATTCCTTTGCAAACCCCTCAACGTCGAGTGATGCCAAACATGAAAATTAATCAATAGCGACGCACTCCACTAAACAAAAGACATGGGCGAACACAAAGATGTCACCTCAAAGAAGTGAACACATTCACCATTAACGTTCTTCTGTCTGAAAAGGAAAATGACAGTCTCGTCATTGAACCCTACATCCGAAGAGACACTTATCTTTGCATCGACTTCTATCCCAGAAAAGACAATATTGTCCAAAGAAAAGAGGAGCAACCAAACGGGAGGATTGTTTGGCGATAAAGGAAAACAAGTGGTCACTTTTTTGACGAAGCGATAGTCAAAGAGTTCGTCTTAAACATTGGTCACACACACACCTAACCAACTCCTCCCATAAAAAGATAAAAGGGCGTGTGCCAAGTCATCGATATCAGTGTACTTGTGTATGTACCCAAGAACAAACATATATGTCAGTCCCCAGAAGCCATCCCTCTTCATCCCAAAAGGAAAGAAAAGGAAAGAACGTCCTCCTCGTTTATTGGGACATATCCTTTCTGTCCAAAGTCGCTTCACCAATGTGAAAATAACTCATTTAACCAGCCTCCAAACGATTTCGTCGATACTGTGTGCGAATGTTGCCGAATGTCTTGCAATGAACGATACCTTTGTCTCCACATCAGAAATAATGCGTAGCTAAGCATGAACATGTTATTGGTCAGGTAAAAATATTAATTCGTCAAAAGAAAAGGATGTTGGTGTAACGCGAAGGATTTATACAAATGTTGACAGCAGCCATATTAAAAGAAATGGCTGGATCCGTGCTAGGAGGAGTCCTGTGAGGAAGATAAAAAAAGGTCCAGTAAGACCACACAAAAAAACATTGGGGTCAAACTATCTCAGACGTGACCTTTGGAGTATGATGGAAGGACGAAAAATGACTTTAGCGCCTTACAAACGATGGATGGAATTTCATCGTAGGCAAGAACAACCGACTACGCATTTACCTCCCAATGCTTATTTGACGGATATGTCCCAGTTACAATATGAATTACAATTGTTGATGGATCGCATCAATTTGTCAAAAACAAAACAATCGCAACGGTACGGTCAAGTGTTTCAGCGACATCAACTCTTTCAACAGAAAGCTTTAGACTAAACACCTCCACCGACTGTGAAAGATTTCAATGCCCTGATAAAAAGTCCATTACTACCACTACCATCACCATTACCCACAGTGAGCAAGACTGATGCAGCCCCACGGATGCTCAAATAAAAGAAGAGGCACGTGAAGTCTTACAAACACCGTCAGTGGCTTCCATCCCTAGCAGAGTCCTTGTTAACCCCTTCCCCCACACCCCAACGAGAAGAACTCATAGGTTGGGTTAAAAAGATAATGTCAGCTCCTCCTTCAACAGAAATGAAAACGTAATAATGGAAACCAGTAGTGAAAATA
This sequence comes from Sinohyriopsis cumingii, assembly GCA_028554795.2. Taxonomy (NCBI): domain Eukaryota; kingdom Metazoa; phylum Mollusca; class Bivalvia; order Unionida; family Unionidae; genus Sinohyriopsis; species Sinohyriopsis cumingii. The sequence goes on along the minus strand of CM068840.1, from coordinate 108,769,212 downwards.
GAAAGCAAGACCAAAGCCATCCCGTTAGTGCCACCACCTCCACCAGCACTACCCTCGACTTCTACTCCCTGGCACATCGGACACGTAAAGCCGTTTTCAAACCGTCACCTCACCGCATCCAAAGTAGTACCAGTGAAGAGTGGGTAACCTATTAAACAATTGAGAATGTGTTATCTATGATTTGTTACTATCCAGCGCATCCTGTGAAATACGGAGGAGTTCAAAAATGGTATCGTGCTGCAAAAGCCCGACTAAAAAGTCTCCATTTACCTCATGTGCAACGATGACTACAAGAACAAGCCACTTACACCTTACTCAAACCCATACAACGAAAAAAAATTAGAAGTCGCACCCATATGGAGGGCGTCGATCATCAATGGCAAGCCGATTTAACAGATGGCTCTCATTTGGCCACCTACAATCGTGGATAACAATATTTGTTTTGTGTTATCGAAGTCTTTTCCAAATTTGCTTGTGTCGTGCCATTGACTTCCAAATTGAGCCATGAGTTAGTACGAGCCCTCAAACTGGTGTTAAACAAAACAGTCTTCACTCTCTTCGATGGCAACCAGACAAAGGCACCGAATATCTGAACCAAGCTTTCCAAACATAATTAAAGAAGGGACGCAATCTTAGACATACGATCCTTTTCAGGGCTACCCCAATCATCTAGAAAAGTGATGAGTTAAATTGCCAATTTTATATAATTGTGTGTATGTGTGTGTTTCTGTATTGGTGTTTGTAGGTAAAAAATAGAAGCGTGTCTATAAGTACTTCGTTTATTTGACTTTGTTAGAAGCATGCCTATAAGCACTTCGCCGAGTGTTCTAAAGCGCTCTCCGTTATGGATCACTCCATCTCACCTCTGTCTGCGTGGGTTCGAGTCTCGGATTCGGCCAATGTGGGTATGTGAGAAAGCTTGCCAGTGGCTTCTCGTGGGTCGGTGGTTCTTTCCTGGGTTTTCCCTGTTTCTTCCTCCATCATTAATACTGGCCGCCATGTATAGCCTATTGTGTGATGAAAAATGGCGTTAAATCCCACAACAACAACAACAAGCACTTCGTTTCCCGAGCTTGTCAGATAGTGTTTGTAGTTAGTGAATGTATGCCAAAAACTGAGTGTTTATATTAGGTCCGTGAGTTCCATATGATGGATGATGATATGGATATTGTTACTTTTGTGTCGAGGGAGTTTTCCTTCACGTCCTTGCTTCAGAAATATAATGCAGAGCGTTCGTCAGTCTGGCTAACTATTGTCAACGAGACAACATTCAAGATTAGCAGAATACAAAAACTACTGGAATTTCAGATGCACCTAGAGTATACCATGCGACTCCTGGAAAGAAGAGGAGAAGGAAAAAAAGAGAGAGATCCTGCCTTGCCTGATGCTAATACCTGTGTTTGAGGTCAAGCCTGAGGTGAGGACACCCCCAAAGCCAGGACCAGTTCCACAGCCAGCACCAGCACCGCAGCCTCTACCACTAGTACAAAGACCTGTGTTCCCCCAAACGGAAAACTGGGAGGTGTTGCGTCCGCAGTTGATACGGAGGCCACATCATCCACGTGTTTGGCAAAGAAGGAGGAAAGTTTTCACTATCCCTATAAGTGAGAACTGGGATGATGAGGCAACTCAATAAGCATATGTGTTCCCAACCACAACTGTGAACTGGGCCAATTATTGGAGTAGGAGATGTGTCTGTGGTGATCGACCTGGGTGATGCCAACATTAGCCAGGTGTATTTGGAGTTTTCAAAAACACAGCCCTTCTTAGGGCTTAACAGATCACTAGAAAAGAGTCTGATCAAATTGCCAATTTGTGTGAATGTGGAGTAGTGTGACTATAAATACTAATTCATTTAACGATATGTGTGTATTTGTGTTTGAATGCGTTTGCGTACGAGTGTTTGTGTGTGTTTTTGTGTTTGTATGCGTTCGCGTACGTTTGTATGCGTGTATGTGTGTGAGGTCACTTGCAATGTGGATCTTTTCTGTACGTCTCCAATAAAACACTTCTTTTAAAAAGCCAAATTGCGAATACGCGAAAAGCCATTGCACAAATAGCAGCTTTTACAAAAATGGAAAATGCGGTATCAAACTACCACAATAAGGACAGTGGGAAGATACACCACATAGTATTTAATATTATAATTACCTTATTTTAGGTGTGATAAAGCAAGGTAATTTCAAGTTCGATTCTAGTCGAAAATGTTAATCTTCCTAATTTATAAAAGTCACATAATTAAAGCAACTGAGAATTTCAAATACACATGGGTTGGAAGAACTTTTTATAAGTCTTTGGTATGACTCGGCCTAGGTTCGAATCCATACTTAGTCCACCAGACGGGTTAAATAGCATACTGTCATAGCTTTTTAGTTCAGAACATTTCAGAAGCAGACATGGTTATGTCGCAAGAGTTTAGGGTCAATCTTGTTTACAATTAGATGGTTTGTTTTATCAGTTTGTGGGAATCTATACTCCGAGTTTGCAGTTGTGTTCAGATATAATTTGAGGTGAATTATTTTTAAATTATTCCATGGAATTTCCAAGTGGTCATTGAGTTTGAATAACAAATTATTTTATAATGATTGAAAACTCATTCACAGACGTTCTGAATTGCATTTTTGTGTTTCATCACCACATTCAAGAATATCGTAATACATTAGGAACATTCTATATCTTTGGACTAGAGGGAGGACATTTATGATTATTTGGGATTTAATTCGCAATACTGTGTCTTTAAAGTTTTTACTTTGTAACTCAGAAAAATAAATTGTTTGTCGATTTTACTGAACTTGTTGGTTTCGTTTCTTTCTGTTGCATATTTTAAGACCTGGAGTCGTAACAATACCTGTGTGGTCTTCCTTTGAGATCTGCAGGGCGGGGGGGGGGGGGGGGGGGGGCGGGTGTCAAACTGATTTTGTGGCATGAAATAAGTTTGCTTTTATTATCATTAATATTTCTAGCTTTAAAACAATCTTGTTTTCCCTTTACCAAATCTTGCACAATTATTTGTTCTTACTCGAACAGATGTATGTAATTATTTTCGTGTCCTGTTAAAGTTAAGAAATGTAGGTCATTATTTGCATTTTTTGTGAATTTTTACTATCTGCAAATTTTATATTCGTTATTCTTGCAGATTTAGTTTACATAGTTTACGGGCTAAAGCAATTAAATGTGTGGAGCAGGTGCGAATGATTTATGGACGGAATCGCAGTCAGTTTCTACCAAATTCGTTGAATTAATAATTTACAAAGAAAATTATTTTTAATTGTAACTCTATCTAAGGGATAATAATGTGCAATTTCAGACGTGCAAGGCTTATATTCCTTACAAATGTTGATGCTTTTTGATATGTATGCTTCTCGTATCTTCTCCTATATAGAGGACCGTGTTTGTTCATTTCAAATAAATTTATGAAAGAGTTTAAAGATTATCAATGCCAGTGCATTCAGTGATATATTCAGAGTCTTTAATAAATTAAATATGCAATAAACACGAGTTTTAAGTTCCATTTATAACATAATTGCAGGGCCTTTACAATATTCTATAACGGTGTTTTATCACACAGTGGTACTCATTGAATACAGTGTGTATATTTTATTATTTTTGCTAAGTCAACAAGTTAACATATCGCTTCATGTCAATCTAATTTGTCCAAATAAGCTCTTGAAATTCTAGTGTAGTATTCTCAGTACTGATATGTTGCGACCATACAAAGTTTCCTTGCCTCGCTTACGAAAACCTGTTTTGTTTCCTATTACGATCAACAATATGGAGGCCACATCTCCAATCTGTTGCCCAAGAGGCTGAAGGACAAAAACGATACGTATGTCGAAATACGGCCATTTTACACTATAGTAGCTGGTTGAAAATGAAAATGAGAGTATCCGTCAATAGATGTAAGGCTCGGAGTTCCAAATCTGTAACTTGAACACAGATCCCAATAACAAACATGGTTTAAATGTCAGCCTATAGAAGTGGATATAATGACCTCTCTCTTTAAAATGAAATGCCAACAAATGCCGGTCTACCACTATAGAGAGAAATTTATTCAAGAACGTCATTCTTCCAAATCAAATAATGCAATCATTGTTTACGGCGATATATTTTAGTGGTCGAGAACTCTCGCTTAAGTTATTGTGATTGGCTGATCAAGTAATATAAACAACAATCTGAAGTTGTAAGGGCGCACGGTCTTGTCGACGAATGCGTTTGTGGATGAGTCTAGAGGCCAAACTTCTTCAGATTTACAATCTTGTTCGAAGTCATGACCAGGAGGCCAGCCATTATGTCGCCGGTCCTGGAGACCTTTCCGCATCTTGATGATTTACATATTATTCTAAGGTCCATACCACGACGTGGACGAATCATTAACAAGGCGCCACTGATAGGCGGTGAACGGCAACTGACATGTTCTTCGGAGGTAGAGACTGCAGCAGTCGTCAGTCGGGTCTGCCTTACCCGTGATTCTGCTTGCCGCCATGTATAGTTTGCCGGCCATGGTGTCGCCATCCTTGGCCATACCGAGAGAGTTCTGCTCGTCCACGTACCTTGTCGAGCTTATTTCGCCCAGCCATTGTGGCATCGACGTGTTTTGTTTGAGCCACTCGGTGGTGTCGGAATTCTTTTTTTTTTTGCGAATACGTCTTGGCCGTTAAAGAAACGTTCAAACTTCCGTGTATTTGTCCTCGGCGCAATTCTTTGCATCCACTTCTTACAAGTGGTCGTACCGCTTTGTTGCGGTATTTCAGGTTAATGGGGAAAGGCTATGATGGCGACTGCTCGGCCAGTGTCATACTGAACGGCTTGCGAGATTGCGTGGCTCCTCTATGCTGGTTGTGCGGCCCAATAGCGAGGGGAGTGGATGCCTTCAGTTTTCCGACCTTTTCGGCGACTACAACCACGTCCTTCAGGTTGGAATAGCAGGCCTCCAGCCTAGCATTGGTAGCGCAGTGGTCGATGTCCTGGGGTTTCCCGGTCCCGCCTCGTCTTTTTGAACGCCAGAAGATGTCTACCAGCACAGGTGTTGTGGCCTCAACCTTTCCTGCTTCTAAACAAGCAGGTCAGCCACAGCCGCATCCATCTTAGCGATTAAGCGCCTTCAGTACCTTGACTAATGTATTGCCCAAGATACTTATATCATCATTTTACTGGATAATGAGTTTTAAGTAGGTGAACCCAAGGTACGATGCACAACAAGCACGACCATGTCATAAAAGTGGAAGTAAAGCAGTTGGTAAGGCATGACCTTGAATGCCAATTCATGAATCACACGGTTTCTGCGAAGTGTCGAAGGTTACGTGTCCGACCTCGTGCCCACTGCGCCAAAGCCGGCTCTGCAGTTCGTCTCAGAATGTAACGCCAGCAATTTGGAGAAGGTCTTCGTCACCGCCGCCACTCGAGTCAGAGACCTCAACCTTTCCTTGACTTGCGCTCTAAGACACCTCGTAGATTTTTGGGTTGCCAGGTGACCAGTCGCTCTACCTGAGCACAAAGACAACGCCTTGACCGAAGCCGCTAGGGTTGGGATCTCTGAGGGATTGGCAATAATCGCCAGGGAAGGGAAAAGAGCTAACGATGGAAAAGTGCAACATTCTTTTCGCATGGCCTTTAGGTCCGTGATAGAAATATAAAATTTGATGGTGTGATTGAGGTTGAGGGCAGTTGCATATGTAGTGGGTGGCAATGGTACCTGCCCCGACTTTCCAACATATCAGTATACCGTCTTTGTACATGTATCGCACATCAGATGCAGTAGCAGTATTATCCATACGGTGCTGTATGTCCCCAAATCATCTATGCATACGTGGTCATAACTGCTGATGATATAACACATACACACAATCTCTTACTGGACGTTTTGCGATGATCGCTTGCTGATTACTTTGCTTCACACTCCGCTCTCCCATCGTCTACGATGTTATAGCCAGGGCCGGCGCTACCATATAGGCAAACTAGGCAGCCGCCTAGGGCGCTGATTTCAGGGGGCGCATTTCTCCAAATCAACAACAGTTTTTAAAAATAAATAAATAAATTTCAGTTTTATTGAGGGTCGTTTTTCATCCTGGTTTATTTCATACAGGGACAAATAATCGGGTAGATTCAGTCTGACCGAAACACCAGGCGGACCGGAACAAGCAAAATGAGTGAGTGAAAATCGCGCGTATACGAAACTTTCAGGACGTAATTACGTTCGCGTGTTTTTATAGGTCACGAGTTTTTCCGTGGAATCACGCGTATACGAAACCTTCAGTTTGCCGTGGAAACCAAATTGAGGGGGGTAACTCCTTATTTTAATGGTATAAACAAGGAAAGAAATGGCCTGTGTGTGTTTTTTTAAAAATGTATTGTTTATAAATTTTGAAATTGATATTTTCCGGGGGGGGGGGGGGGGCGCCAGAATCTAACCTTGCCTAGGGCGCCAGATAGTCTGGCGCCGGCCCTGGTTATAGCATCAACTCACCTCGACCATAATGTGCTTATCCACCGTATTTTCCCACCAACCGACCTCACTTACCCACTCTATAAAGTGGGCCACACTACCCCTTAATTTGGCTGCCAACCTCATATATCACATCTGCCCATTAAAAGCTCCCAAGGTCTATCATATCGCTTGCCTCTCCGTAACTTTGTAGTTGTGATAGACAGTGGGGTCTAACCCCTTTTGGTGGTTTGGGGTGGCCTTGAACCCTCAACACAATAAAATCGGTGCAAGGTGGTGTCAAACTACCCTTTTACAGTTACCTATTGAGATTAATTAATTAATCGGAAAATAATCTAAGATTAATTAATCACATTTTTAAACTTAAAAGATTAATCTAATTTTGTATTTCTTGTCCAAAATTGATCAGAAGTCTCCTTCGTGCAATACGTTTTGCTCAAGCAGCGCTTACTGTACGAAATACGCAGAGCAGAGTGAAATTGTGATGGCTTTTAAGAGTAACGTTTAATTGATCAAATCACGTTTTTACCATGAACAACTCGTAGCGAAAGTATGCACAACATGTAAACGGGGTAGCGTAAAGATGTGGGCGAAGAGATTGTACGAATAAAATCTACTGTGTGAGTCAAAGAGTAAAGCCCCTGAAAGCACTGCCCTTTTGAAGTTTTTTTAAGGCATACTATTTCTCATCCAACTACAACGAGCACTTGCTCAAGGATCGTTCCAGTTGTTTTGCGCATATTTTGGGGGTGGGAATGGAAAGAGGGTGGGCTGTACCTACCCCTCTGATCTGCCATTGGAATTTAAGACTAGTCCAACTCAGTAACCACTTAGCCAATTTGGCTTCCATACATGGATTAAAAATTATTAAATACAGATATATTGTTGATCTTATACAATATTGGGATACATACGATGCACTAAAAGCGGGAACAATGGTTGATTTGGGGTGGGGTGGTTAATCAGCATGCATTTCGGGGCTTTAAACGAGGACTCAATATTAATGAGAGGTGGACGTGTGCATTTAACCGTACGATCGTCCTAGTCTTTGGGATTTAAACAGCAGCTGAAAATACCATTCTACGACATTACTGATTTATGTTGTGATGTGGCCAAAAATTCAATTATTTGATGGTGGCGTTTACTGATAAATTATATCTAGAAAAATAATTTTTATTAGGGAATACTTAAAACATCTTCGGCGACTAAATACATTATGACGATATACACGTTTATGAATACGCCTATTAATTCCAATCACGTCTGAGTTTTGTATTTTCTTGATTTTGCGACAAAAAAGGAGACAGGAAAATTAAAATGAATGACACTTGGAGACGAAATTGCGCCTGTTTTTGACCTTGTATTAATCACACAATGCGCGTCATGATGACTCATCAGTTTTTAGTACTTTCAACTAAGACTTAAGATGTTTTTGTTTTTATCAAGCGAGTGGAAGGATATAAATAACTGAGAGTAGATTGGAATAAAGAATATACGTGCGTGAAGCAAGAAGAAGTGTGGTATGTGTGTATGTATGTATGTGTATGTGTGTGTGTGATTTGGATTTTGACAGTCCAAGCACTAACTTTTTATTGCTGAGCTCCTTGCGAGGCAGCTGTAAGTACCATCTGTATAAGTCTTTCGTATACCTCAGCCTGGGTTCGAACCGGCGATCTCCTGCATCCGAGTCGGACACTCTAATCACTTAGATCCAGAAGTGCGGTAGATGAAATCTCGGAATTAAATTGTTAAAATTTCAAGCCAATACAAATATTGGGTTCTTACGATCACTTTTAGAGAACTGCCTTTTTATCCTAAGCCTTTCACTAGTGTGCGCGTGTGTGTGTGTGTGTGTGTGTGTGTGTGAAAGAGAGAGAGAGAGAGAATTTAAACAGCAGTTTACAATACAGGTTCATCAATAAGAACATTGTAATATCGCTGTGTCTCAGTAGATAGGACACATTACATAGCAGAGTAAACAATAATCTGAAATTTGTATTTTATGCGTGGGAGGGTGTCTAAATTCTATCAGAATAACTTATTTTGAAAAATGGAGATATTTATATTTGAAATAGTCAAACTCCCAACATATTAGTTGGTGGGATTGATGTTTCCTTTCTAACTGAAAAATCTTGATCTGGTTACTCTAAACCATTCCCACCCTACCCCTCCCCACCACATCCAATAAGCTTTACTTTTGTTATGCATAAGTTCTTTGGTGGATAAATCGGCTAAATATAGAACGATGAATAAAAGCAGAATTAAAGCATAACAACCGATAAAAAGGATTCTACATTTGTAGTTTCATTTCAGCGTATGCATGCAAAACTTCTCTGTGACTGCAAGTAGCGAGAAACCGGAACCGGAACCGGTACTTAAGTATGACGACCAAGATAATTACAGATCATCACACGTTGGATTGCGAGCACTTTTTGATCAGTGGGGTCCGCTGGAAAGTCGATCAAACACTTTGAGGATTAACAAATCAGATGCGATGTCAAGCTTGACAAGGCAGGTCAAGAGCGAATTTGAGACTGTCATCCTAAGTGTTGGCGGATTGGCACAACCTGATTCGGGAGTTACACATTTTACAGGGAGACTTTTAATGTCAATAAATTATATTTACATACATACATACATACATACATACATACATACATACATACATACATACATGGGGCCTCGAGTGGCCGAGTTGTCTAAAACGCTCATCACTACAAATCACTGCCATCTCACCTATGTCTGCGTGAGTTCGAGTCTCAGGCTCGGCCAGTGTGGGTATGTGAGAAGGCGTGCCGGTAGCTTCTCGTGGGTTGGTGGTTCTTTCCGGGGTTCTCCCTTCACCATTTATATTGGCCGAAAAATAGCGTTAAACTTAATAATAACACCAACAACATACATACATACATACATACATACATACATACATACATACATACATACATACATACATACATACATACATACATACGTACATACATACATACAAACATAGGTACATACATTCGTCATCATTATTACTTTACTAATCATCTTTTTTAACTTGAAGGGGTAAAACCCATAAACGGAACCAAACTTTATTCAATGCTCTCTTAGAAGTCGAGTCCAACAGAAACATATGCTCTGATCTGCCCTCGCATAACGAGCAGTCTCTATGATGTTTGTTCCACTGATTATCCTTAAATGCAACCATACACCGGTGCATAATGCAACGGCATTTATGGCTTTATGCAGTTTGCAGTGGGACTGACAGCCCCGAGTGGCATAGTGTCTAAAGCGCTCATCGCTACGGATCACTGCCATCTCATCTCTGTCTGCGTGGGTTCGAGTCTCGGATTCGGCCAGTGTGGGTATGTGAGAAAGCTTGCCGGTAGCTTCTCGTGGGTCGGTGGTTCATTCCGGTGTTTTACCGGGTTCTTCCTCCACCATTAATACTGGCCGCCATGTATAGCCTATCATTTGCTGGAAAATGGTGTTAAACCCTACAACAAGAACAACAGGGACTGGACTTACAAGAGAACAGACGGTATCGCTGTCTCTATGGCAACAAATAATTTTAAGTCTAAATCCGAAGAAATGAAAAATGTAAACGTTGACATCCAATGTATAAGTCTTTGAATATTATATTTATTTCGTTGTTGTCGTTAGAGTCCGTGACGTTTTCCTTCATTCCCTTTACTGCATAATATTTGCATGTTTTAATATACATCGTTTTGTATTCAACTTGTTTTCTATTTATACAAATAAAAGTTTCCTTGGTGATCATTGCGCAAAATCCCATCGCACTTGTAGCTTTATCAAGAAAGCAAATTTCGGATGTGCGGCCATTTTTATTATAAAAAAATATCCAAATAACTGTTTAAAAGTTTCAAAAGTAAGTTAAATTTTTCTGCCAAGACAGTATCGTCCGTGTATTACGAATGAAAAATATCTTTCTTTGATGATTATTCTTTTCTATTTACCAGACATTTACCAGAAAATTATAACGTTTGCTTGATAATTACTATATATCTAATATGACTTAATTAATTCGACATTGAAACATATCCAGACTTGCCCTTTATAAAGGATACCATCTCATGACACCTTAAACAAATTTAAGAAGAAGCAGCTATAACTTTTTAGTCACTCAAAATGCATGCCGTTTACTGCCTAAACAAATGAAAGAAATGTCCGAAACGTTTATAACGTTGTTACACAAGTAGATTAAAAATACTATAAAAAAAATCTACCATCCCAATGTTTGAAAAGTAAAACCCTTCAATCTGATTGTGAATGAATTTGATCACAGTGCAAGGCGACGGTTTAACACAGAACATAGTCAACAAGCCTAGGGGATCATATATCATTTAATATTGGGTCACCAGTACTTGGCGAACCAGTGGGGTCCAATTGAAGTTTGATCTGACACTATGGGGTTTTTTAACTTGCAAATAAGAGGAGATCTCCGTAATATATAAATAAAAACGGCAGGTGCTCGACTCCTCGACATATTTTCTTAGTTTCCTTATAAGTGTATTTCGATTTATAGGCTTTGCACCCAGGAGGGAATATAAACAAGACATTGGTAAACCTAGCTTACAACAGTGCGTGTCGTTTTTAACCACCGCCGGGCTCAAGTGTACTTTTTCCTTAAAGGTTAAAAACAAAGTTAAAGAAAAAGACTGAATCACTTCTGGCCGTACGTATCTTCAGTCGTCACCGATCGTGCATTCGGTCGGTATTGGTTGAAATATTTTTGGCATATTTGTTTTTTGAAAGATGGAGAGAAACGGTGTAATTGCCAAATCGGTTTGGTTTCTTTTGGTTTCTGTTTTTCGACACAGCAACTCAAGTAGGTAATTTAATGTTAAGACAGTTGATATAACGTGCATGTCAAAGTCGAAAGGCTTTTTTTTAAAGCTTGGAATAAATAACATTTCGTATATGTCTAAACGCTATTATATTGACTCTACTGGGCATGTGCAACTTACGGCCCGCATCCTGGTTTTATCTCCTTACATTTACTTCATTCGGAGTGGATGCAAAAATCGCTATCAGACCGGCGCCTTAGAGGAAGTTGCACGTGCCTGGAATATATAAATGAGTGAACAGTAAAAGACAGGCCTAGGAGGTTGCATATTTATAGATTGCTGCATTTTGGTGGGAAAATATGAAAGAGTTTTTTCTTCTCAGTAATACCGCATGACTTTAGGAGTTCAGTAGCAATCCGAAAATGAAAGTTCATATTTTCCCTTACAAATGCGGTAACCTTTTGATCACATACTCATTTCGTTTTCCTAACTAAGGCTTGATAATAAAGGAATACTCTAAAATAATCAAATTAATTGAATTTAAGCTGTTATTTCAAAATAAATACTCAACCGAATACACAATAACCATAATAATGTGTGTGTGTGATTTAAATTTTAATGTAGCTTTAACAATTTTTCAGTCATATCGCTACAATGTCTGCTGTGTGGCAGTTTATAGTGGTGTCTAGCACTGTGGCATCATGCCGGAGACATGTAGCATGATGTCCCACCCAGTCACATTATCCTTACACCAGGCCGACCGGACCTAATACTAACCTCTTAATGCTCAGCGCCAAGCGAGGCAGCTGTAAGTACCATTTTTGTATATAAAAAATTATTAACCCCGTAATAGGTTGATCACTGGGTCGAAGAACCATACCAAGGTCACCTTACAATACAAAAATTCAGGTTATCAGATAATCTAGGGATAATAAATATAATCTACAGAGAAAGAAAAAAACACACACACGCATGCACACATGCATATGGCACACAATCTAGGTGACATGGACTTTGTGATATTACAGTATTTTGTTCCTGTTTACCATCAAGTCAGATACAAGTTACACGTTCATTATTAAGGTCCATTTTTTAAGAAATTGGTCCTCTTTTTATTTACCTTAGAAGTGTATTTTTCAATGTTCTTATGTATTGCAACTATTTGCTTAAAAGCACAAAAAAAGGATTTTTGATATTGAATCTGCAAGTATAAATATAATATTTTGCCACAATAAGCAGGACATTACACAAATTGTCCAGTTGTTCACCTGTTAGTACCATTTTTGTAAGTCTTTGGTGTGACTCAGCCGGGGATCGAACCCACGACCTCCCGCATCCGAGGCGTACGCTCTAACCACAAGGCCGCCGGAGCGGTCAATTATATTTATTATTATAACAACAACAACAACAACAACAACAATAATAATAATAATAATAATAATAATAATAATAATAATAATAATGATGATGATGATGATGATGATGATGATGATAATAATAATAATAATAATAACAATAATAATGCGCATATAATGCGGACATAGCACCGACCAGAGACCTTTGAACTTTTAAATTTAAATTAAAGCTTGATTTGTAGATGAACTAAACAAGCTGTGTCGTCCATGTGAAAGTAGAGATGATAAGGATAACGATGCGGACATTATTCTAAAAATAATTCTCGTTTTGATCTACTTAAACTTGAAATTCAGAGTAATACTTGGAATGAATGTGAATCGAAAATAAATTTCCCTTTGGTGTGGAATGGATTAATTTTGTTTTTATGTTAATCCAACTCAGTTCTGCTTTTCTGCTTACGATGGACTGGATTTATTTTGTAATTTCAATGCAGTAAGGAGAACGTGATTTCTGCTGGATATGCATGCGAAATAACCGTAAAACATCGGTGTGGGTCAGGCTTTCCTTGACATGGGGCATGCCATTCGGATTTCAGAACTTAGAAAGAACATTTTGAGGAAATGCACGACACATAAATATAAGTATATGTATTACAATCCTTATCATCAGCTAAAGAAGACATATTTGTATGCCCTATCACGCTGTTGGAGGGACCCCATTTATGATCTGTATTATGCATTGTATCTATATATCGCTAGCCTAATATTGTATCAAAATAGTCAAACCGGGAAAGCTGGCTCTGAAGTTTTTAGTTTCCCACCAGAAACTTCAGTTGTATTTTTAAAAATCGAATTTAAAAATTTGATTGTCTTGTAAAATGGTACGTCTCTGATGGATATGCAATAGCCCTTGGCCTCAATATGCCTTTCTACGCTATTGTTCATAGACCCTAGAGAGCACTGGTTGTAGTCTGAACTATTCTATTTGCAACAAGGTACGAATATTTCTCCGAACTGTTTAAATGATCAGACTGGTACGTTCAATTACTGCGTCTCTCACGGTTGTTGTTGACATTGGGAATATCACATTCATTCGTGTGCTTGTTTGCAAATTTCATTTGTGATTAAGTGTACTCGTCCACATCCTTAACCTTACCATCTCTACTTTCAAATGGACGAAACAGTTTGTTTAGTTCATCCACAAACAAATCTAGCAAACCGAAAGTTAAAGCGTGTTCTAAAAGAGCGTACATTGTTTACAAAGTAGTTCCTAATAATATTATACCATTTTTAGACACACGTGTCGTTCGCCTTATGAACAAATGTGGAAAAATACTGCACGATTCTGTACTGTTAACGGAGAAGAAAAATGAGCATATAATAAACATTTAAAGTCACGATATACATACCAAAATGTCAAAGACCAGTCTAATCAAGCGTAATGATGAAGCTAATCAACAGGAGTATAAAACCTTTCAGTACTTAACATAAAAAACATGGTGTACATGTACGTGCATACCTTTCATACAATATACATACGGCCAGCTACCTAGTCAGAAGTATATAAACAAAGAATGCAAACAAAACGAGAGTGCAAGCCTAAGATGATTAACTAAATATAGGAAGTTAAACAAATCTATTTAACTAAATCTTTAAAATGAATGAATCCTAAATCCAAAAACATAGACCAAAGCACGCCAAATCTGTCTAATACATAGCACAAATGCACGATACTTAGAGCTACAAAAATATTCAACAAACAAAACAGGTTAATACATTAATAAGCTGTATATACAGGAAAAATTAGTGAAAAGCATAAAAACGTATTTATAAAGCAACTATTTATAAGGTGTAATGATAATCATCGTTAGCAAGCGGTGCATTAACAGTAGTCATCGTTCCAAATTTTATTTACTTCCCACAATGGGCCGAAACTAGTGGTATTTATTTCCATCAAGGAGAGAACTCTACAGGCATGTAGCCGCGACACCAAAAGGATTTCCCATGCTTTTATGCCCTGATCCTAGGTATATCAAGAAACGTTTTACAACTTGAAACACTGAGGTGAGACCTTAAGGGAAATTATGTCTTGGATATACAATGGTCATACTTTATTTAGCATTTCTTTAAACCTTCAAGAGCAATATTAATAATTCTTTTATGATCTGCATAATCTTCAAATATGAAAGTTCCATAGCAATTGCTCTTTTCATCATGTATAAAATTGAGTTGTCTTTGTCGGGCCAAAACACTAGCAAATATACGAACTTTGTAAGTGAAATCAATATTTTAGAAACGTCTGACAGCTAAGTATTTTTTTTTATCTTTCGTTCCATGTATTTGGTCTGATATCAAGGCCAACATTAGTCACAATTGTGTTCGTTCAGTGGACAGCACGTCGGATGCCCATACAGCTGATTCATGTTCGAATCCTGCTCAGAAATGCATCTGTTCGACGCGGTTGTGTGTCTCTGGGCATGTCACACACATAGTATTTCATTCGATGATGACCCGTGTAATACTGGTCAACTAATCAGCAATTCATTCATCTATGCTATCATTCAGTCATACAGTAATCTATGGAAGATCTGGTACACATTAATGCTGTATAAAATTTACAGGATATGTGTTTGTTTGTTTAAGGTTTCATTTAAATAAGCCTTAATAAGTGGAATTTTTGGAATTCATTTTTTATTATTTTTATTTGCTTGAATAGGTTGAATTGCATTAGTGGAATGTTTTGAATTCTTACATCGGTATTTTTATAATGCTCTGTTGTCACTGCCACGATTTTGACATGTAGCGTAAAGATATAAGTCAGTTAAATTACCCGACATTTGGCTCGTAATGATAATATCATGTTGGGGCACTTGCCTGAGGAATTGTCACAAAGAATGTGTATATTGCTCACATATCGAGTTTCATCCTGTACACTTTCCCATTTACAACCCGGCGAACAATTAGGATGGTCCATGTAGATTTTATTTCCTGTCAAATGTAAGAATATTTGCTGCAGATAGCATATGAGTGATTCATAAAGGAATCTAATACACACAAGACGGTTTATTTTTACAAAGGCATACAAATTACAAGGTCTCTGTGAGTGTTAAGCGTAAAACATTTGTTTGAGAATGCTGTAAGCCTGCACTTCATGTCAAAGTATGCACGAACCTCTGGTTTAAGCCTTTTAAAAATACTTTTTTCAAACGAACGTTAATATTAAAAAAATAAAATAACAGACAGTGTGTAAGGACGACCTAAATATAAAAACAGCGTTCTCGATTTGAAAAGAATAGTTGATCGTGGTCTGATAAATTATTAACATTTCCACTACGACTTTTAAAATGTCACAGCTTCTCCTACAGCGTATGGTATTCAGTCTTTCACAGCTTATACTGCAGTCACTACACGCGCACACACACACACACACATATAATATACGTCATAGAGAGGAAAGTGCCGTACCTTTGCATTCTGCGCGAAGTGAAATTTTGACAATGGAAAAAATAATCATACTGATATGTATTCTGCTGGGATTCGATCCCGCCACCCACAGCCTTGCCTTTACGCATCAACCCCCCATACCCCCTTGACCAAAGCATACTTTCCCTAAAAGAGTATGCTATAAAGTTGTGGATATAGGCATTCATGCGTAGAAGACACAGTAATTATATATATATATATATATATATATATATATATATATATATATATATATATATATATATATATATATATATATATATATATATATATATATATATATATATATATATATATATATGGCGTGTCGGGTTATTATGCCGTCACTGTGGTAGGTGTGGGGTGGAGTGCTTCCAATATTTAATTAAATTATTATAGAAGTCCCAACCAGACTCTATTCTGGTTGGAAGATAAATTAGTGAAAGATAGATGTAAAGCTTCGAGCCACCAGTTAGCAATGCCGACGGTTAACTGATTGAATATACAAAAAAGTGAAATTTAACGAATGACAATTTAATGCCAATGTAATAGTCAAATGATTAAAATTTCCCAAGTACTCTCCTTCCGCTCGACCCTGTGATAGTCTACTGCATCATTTGATTTGTAGTGCGAGATAGCTTTCCACCTGTCCTTGCATTCTACTCATCTGTTTATTCTTCTCTCCTATTCCTCCAATTTCTTCCTCTCTTCCTCCCAACTTTCTCCAAATTCCTTCTCATCATCGATTCTCTATACTTCTCCTTTTTCACTTTCTCCTACCCGACTCCTTTTCCTCCTCCTCCTCTCTACTGACTAGACTTGTCGATTCCGACTGCTCTGAGAGTCGCACTTCCGTCTCCCCTCTGAGAGACTCGGGACTCACTGAACCGGAAGTTCTGTCCCCCGAAAAGCTTCCTGTGAAAACACAAGGACAGTACAATATTTTCCTAAGCTCTATCATATCACACTACACCCATCCTATCATCAGATAACGGCTATTAAAGTTCTTCGGTCACGCATTCATTTACATCAAAATACTCATAAGTTCTTGTATGGTAAAACAACGTCGTAATAAAAGAACGGTACCAATTACTTCTCATACATACATCAATAAATTGCGTCACATCAGTACATATTCCTAATCCCATTATACTATACAATATCACAATAATCAGACGAATTTCTTTACATTGCAACTCAAACAAAGCACAAAAATATTCAAATATCCATGCCCTTATATATCCATACATCCATATTACCTAATCTTACATCTATCAACATTTTCCACATTCACAATTCAAGTATGTGTAAATTCTATCATATCACGTGAATAAATGCACTAGTTTACTACTAAATAGCCTAATAGCGAATTACAAAATTAATTCTGACCACAAGCTAACAAGCTACATAATTCTCTATATAATACTCGATTTCATTTCTCAAATACGCGTGTAAATTAAACACTACCAAGGTAATTATACGTACTAAACGATTCCATTAATTAAGTATACATACTACACATAATTAAGATTACAATGCCGTAATATTCTGCAAAGTCGAGCAAATAAGTTACTGACCTTTATGAAGCTTTGTCTTTCCTTAGAATCTCCTCTCTAAGTTTTCCCGCCAAATTACGAGTGGCTTTCTCGGAGTGATCCTATTTGCTCAGCAATCTTCCCAGGAGAACTAAATTTTCGCTTGCTAGTTCGAATTTATAATTCGGATCGAAATTGTCTCAATTCCGATTTGATGTAGCTTTGATTCGATTCAATCAAACTTTGCGGACATTGTCCTTCCCGCTGTCTGGCAAAGTGGGGACGGACTTAGAACACGCCCCTGTCCCTCGAGGTTCCTCTGGTCTTCTGACAAAGCTGTAATGCCTAGGTGGGAAGTCGCTCAATATAACGCCTGTGCCGATTAAAGATGCCGGATCTTCTCTCTGGTCAAGATAACCTTGCGTAATAGGTTAATTCTAGCTTGCGGCATTGTTTAAACAGCAACCATGGCTCGTACTAATACCTTAGTTTATACAAGAATTACGAACTGGCGCTGAGCAAACGAAGTCTGGACAGTTTAAAGAAGGATACAAATAAACATACTTTCTTTTGAGGATATATTAATGGTCAGAACAATCGATATATTTGGCTATATTTAATTTTTGTACTGTTTTTAAACCAGTCACCGGTGTAGCTTGTTACGACTCTAAGTCTCGATCTGTGTGATAGAAAGACGCGAAATCTGCAAAATTAGTAAAACCAACAAATAATTAATTTATCTTAGTAACAAAGTGAAAATTCAAGAGACGCTTCCTGTATTGTGAACTAAATAACGAAATAATCTGAATGAATACCATATGTCGAAACCAAAAGTAGAAAAGTTCAATAGTCTTGAATGTCTTGATTTATGAAAAGGCTTGAATATCCTATGTCCAATAGTTATCATACAATGCACAACGTCCTTGAATGAGTTACACATGATTCCAAAGTAGTGTTTTAGTCCAAAAGCTAATAAGCACGTTGTAATTCCAATGAAAAGTTTAAGAAAACAATTCCTCTCAAATTATATCTGAACACCAATGCATGCTCTGATCATAGACTTTAAACAGCATTCGAAGACCGTCATCATTCGAAGAATTAGACAATTTGCTTCTATAAAAGCTGAATTAAGACTGATGATTATAATTATGATAAAACCCAACAAGGAAGAAAACATTTAAATATATGAGAAAGAGGCGAAAATAAAAATATCTTTTAACATTGAGTTGACATATTAGGTACCACAATATGGACCACATACAAAAAAATAAAATGGCATTTAAAGTCTTGGTATAAAGCAAATTGATATACCAATAATATTGGTACATAAAATTGTGAACAGTCCATGGCGCAATAATACGAATATATAAACATTCTTTCAACTGCAAGCCTATAGACCAGTTATGAATTTCTACTCATTCATTAATCATAAATGACATATGGAAATAACGATAAGTATTAATAGTGCCTGTTTTCTACATAAAATTAAAATGGTACACAATTTCAACGGAATCCTTTCTGTTTCCATTCCTCTCTCCCTTTTCGTGGGTAAGGGACAAAAAAAAAAGCAAAAATCTGGAGTGAGAGAGAAAAACATATGGCGCTGAACGAAACATGAAAACTGAACTTGTACCAAGTAACCTACAGTAATCTGGTTCGTCGTAACGGTATGTTTACGCTTTCCTTGGAAACTATCTACAGTCTTCATAATATTAATGACACATAGTTGCAATCGCCAGTCGACACCAGGCCTATATGTTAAATCTGTCAGTTACGAGGCACACATTCTGTAGCGTATTTAATGCTTTTTTCTTTGTTTCTTAAACCTATTATAATGTTCTAATACTCGATTATTGATTATTAAATACAAAAATTTCCAAATGATCGTAGGTTGTGCTTTGAGAGATTGTATGGCGGGCTGGAGCAATCCTATCGTGAGCTTGGAGCAATCGTAGTGTGAGCTGGAGAGATCGTAGGGTGAGATGGAGTAATCGTAAGGTGAGCTTGGAAAGATCGTAGGGTGAGCTGGAGCAATCGTGGGGTGAGCTTGGAGAGATCGTAGGGTGAGATGGAGCAATCGTAGGGCGAGCTGGAGAGATTATAGGGTGAGCTGGAGCGATGATAGGGTGAGCTAGAGCAATCGTAGCGTGAACTGGAGCAGTCGTAGGGTGAGCTGAGAGATCGTTGGGTGAGATGGAGAGATTATACGGCGAACAAGAGTGGACGAACTGGATTTTTCGAGAGTTGGAGTTACATGTTTTGTGTACAAGCTGGTGTGCTTCGGCGAAAATAGAGGGATTTAGAAAAACAATAGAAACAACATGGCAGGACAGCAATCAAATTCACGTAGTCTGGTGAAACAGGAAGTCTAAGTATCGAACAAATAGAAGCCATAAATAAGGCTGAATACGGTTCAACAGGTAATCCTTCTAGTACATCACATGCAAGAGTCAATTCAGAACCGCACAATAGATTTACACAAATGGAACATACAACGTTATGGAACCGGTCCGAGTCTGTTGACAAGCCAGGTACGAGCACGAGGACTTGTAGCATTTGCAACATCTTGACATGCGAAACACCCACCTTTAGATTTCAGAAGAATTTCTCATCCAAGAAATGAAAACAGAAGAAAGGGACAGGTTTTGCCTATCAGTGTGGACCTTTTATTCAAACGCGAGTATTGCTGGTTCGAACAGGTCCCGAGACAAGACAAGAAATTAACTTTGTCCAGTAATGGACACATCATCAGTGATGTTCAATTTGAGAAATAGTGGTCTGAAAATGAAATATATGATTATATATCTGCTATATATGCTGAAAAACTTTGCGGAGCTGGCTTTGAAGTTTTGACAAGCATGCACACGGCCTTGGTAGTTGTTGTTGTTCCAGGGTTTAACGCCATTTTTCAGCACAACATAACCTATACACGGTGGCCAGTATAACTGGTGCAGGAAGAACCCTGGAAAACCCAGGGAAGAACCACCGACCCACGAGAAGCTACTAGCAGGATTCCCCACGTACCCACGCTAGTCGAGCCTTGGACTCGAACCCACGCAGTCAGAGGTGAGATGGCAGTGATCCGGAACGGTGAGCGCTTTAGACCACTCGGGGCCCCACATCACCATTGGTAACACCAAACTTACCAGTGGGCCGGACACTGAATGGCGTTTTGTTTAGTAAACTTACAAAAGATAAACTAATATACATTCGTTTAAAGGTAACCCTTTCTGAAGAGGATCCATCTGTAAGCATTGAGAATGACATGAATGAGACGGATCACACGCCAAGCTTTTCAATAAAAAACGACCTCGAAGGACTTCAACAAATTCATTCAATCTCGCAAACACCTTATCGTTTGACAAAGCAAACACAAGTATTAATTTGTCAAATCTGAGAACAGTAACGAATCTTGTTTTGTGCTTGATTCACGTTATGAAAACCAACTTTTGCATGCAGAAAGTGACTTGTCATCTCCTATGAATGAGTAATTACAATAATCCCCTGTCCAGATCAGTTTATCTTTGAATATGCCATGTATGCCAGAGTCATGTAGTTCTGCTGTTCATTCCCCGTTGGAAAATAAAGAGGCACAAACTACAAGCCAGAAGCAAGAGCAAAGTGCTACTAAGGTGAGAGACAACACTTATGTGGATTATTTGATTCTGCTTGACTCTTCGGATGATGAAGAGATAGAAGAGGACATGCTGCAATACGCCAAGGAGCAGAGTTTGCTGGATTCAGGGTGAAAAAGGGACAAAACTGGTGTAGCTGTTCTTTTAAAGGACTATCAGAACACATATCTAGTACCAGACATGTTCTTTGACATTTTTATTCACCGACGTCATGTACTGAAGAGTATATAGAGCAGTGAATGATATTAATGTTTGTTTCTTTCCTATAGTTCTACCCGGAAGTTAAAGTTTCAGGAGAAGATGCTCAGGATGGTGTGGGTCCACGTAGAGAATATTTTTGGCTCTTCGTACATTCTGTTTGTTCTGAGATGGGAATTTTCGAGGGACCTCAAGCTTGCAGATATTTTGCTATGATATACATATGGCTGTTGGTGGAAAATATTTTATGGCTGGAAAACTCATAGCATGGAGTTTGCTGCAAGGTGGACCTGATCCAAACTGCTTGAGCAAAGATGTATACAGTCTCTTCAGTGAAGGTGATGCTGTAAACATGAAACGAGTCCTGGATGATGGGAACATGATTACAGATGAAAAAGTGTGTAAAGGCTCTGATGGATATGGAATCAGACGAGACTTCGAAGAAAACAGTTTCTCGTCATGGTGAAATTCTTGCAGACCAGGGACTAAATTTAGTATCTGTGTCCTAATCCCTGTGCATCAGGTCCTTCAGTCTTTCCATCCATCCACTCACCGATTGACCTCAGCAAAGTTTGAAGGCAGGTCATTGTCAGTTCGTATTTTATGTTTTCATGTTATAAAACTTATTGCCAGCAATAACAGAGCTACTTAAGTGTCTTGACATGGCATATCCCACTGTTTTTGCTATTCCCTGCCACCCCCCACCTCCCACCCCCGATGGGCCCCAAAACTATAACCCAATCATATGTGCAATCTACGTACTAAGTTTTTGTGAATTTTCAGCTGGAAGTTCAGAAGGAAATAGATTTACAGGAAGATGGAGCGTATTTAAATATATCCTGTTCAAGTGTAGGGATAACAAATATAGGTTTGGACTGATATGTATTTAATTTAAGGAGTGGGGTACCAGATACTTTTGGACCAATGACACAAAATACCAGTAGGAGCCATATAATTAATTAGCTACATTCCTTACTGCTGTCTTGTAAAAAAAACATGCTAGGTATAAGTGTCACTCTTCTGATGATTTTACCTTTCTTGTCCACTGATTTAAAATATTCCATGGAATATATGCTTACTTCATCAAGATCGTTGACATTTTTAATGATGAACAGAATCCACACAATTAATGACGAACAGAATCCACACAATTAATGACGAACAGAATCCACACAATTAATGACGAACAGAATCCACACAATTAATGATGAACAGAATCCACCAAATTAATGACGAACAGAATCCACACAATTAATGATGAACAGAATCCACACAATTAATAAGGTGATCATTCGTCAGTTTCACTGATAACAACATGTTTAGTTTTTATAGCACATGACATTTTAGCATATTAATGAGGTGATCTTGCATACGATAAAGCTTGGTAAACAGGACTGTTTCGTTAAGATCTTGATTTAGTTTGATTATGAGCAAAATTCATTTGATTTGAAGTGGCCTTGAATCTGACTGACTGAACTTGTCAGCAATCTAGCAACCACATTTCTGATCAGATTTTAATCAAGGTTATTAAATAGTCAAATGTTGTCAAGATGTTACACAAGTTTGATCAGGATCAAGAGCCGTACATATTAATGAAGTAATCATATATCTGATAGACTGACCACTCTAATGATCAGGATCAAGAGCCGTACATATTAACGCATTAACCCCTGGAGGATTTTTTGTCGTTTTCGTCTGAAATGCGAGTAGGAAAAACATTTTGGGGGCTTATTCTGAATACACTTTGTGCAGTGGTCCCTTGTAAAGTCAGCAATATCAGTCAGCCAACTTGGGCCTCTTGCTTCTAATTTAGTTGAGAAATATTTTTCTTGTCATCTCAGTCTTTACAAGCTGTGATTTGTCTATTCAGTTCAAAATGTGAAAATTAAGTGGTATGTTGCAGACTAAAACAAAGTACTGTCTTAAAAACAAAATTTTAAAATTAGTTTCCTAGTGAACCCAAATGGGAAAATACTGACCCAATAATATAGCTATCCAGTGAGTGTGAATATCAGTTATGGGTAAGTGGTATTAATTTATTCACAAGTAATTAGAGATTGGGCTTGGTTATGGACTTGTCAAAAGAGTAAAAATATACAAAATTATTATCTGATCAGACACAAGTTTACATTCTTTCATGATGAGACCTTTTGAGAAGATGTTGAATGTTCGCCATAATAAACTTTATCAAAGGAAAAGCTCTCCCCAAAATAATGTCACTTTGTGCAGAATGTATTTGGACAGTTTTTGTTCAGGTAATCATGTTAACTAAGTTGTCCAGTTATGCCTTTCAGGGTTCACATTTCCCACTTTGAATATTTATCATGATGCCATTTCCCCAACCCCTGGAAAAGACAAGGAAAAAAATATGTATATTTTGTCACTACACATTTTTGTTATCATTTGTTAGCGATTGTCGGTGCAGACATGAAAAGTTCAGTCATTACCTAAGTGGAAGTTGACGGTTATGTTACCTGTGCACGATTCTGCTTTGCTTTGACTATTTGCTGCTCATTCGGACTTTTTACCAAGAAACGTCCTATGGGATGTTTATTATTTACATTCCTTGAAGACTGTCATATATAGAGATAGAGTCGTTTTCATTTGAAATAAAAATATAAATCTTTTACAACTTTTGGGTTTCGTATCTTATTGGGTACCAGATGGCGCTGCGGTAACACTCACTATACGCCCCTGGAGTTGTTATTTCGATTCAGGTTTTGATACCTTGCTGATTTGTAGTAACCAACCAAAACCTGATGGGTTCCTTGCAGTTCTACATCTTCCTCCAAATTCAAGACCATGTTATGTATTTTTTAAATTATTTGAGGAAGACACTCAAGTTCATATCAGACTTGGGAAAAAAGGTCATCGAACTTGAAGGATTTGCTTTACTTTGATGTCTGTAATAATGGGCTAAATTTATTTTACTTAGAATTTGCACTTTCAATATATTATACGATTTCAGGTTTTGAGGTCAAGCTTGAGTTTTTTTTTCTTCAACAAAGTTTCTAGGATACTGGTGTCATCACATCAAAATCTGTAATCGACATTAAATAAATAAAGTTTAAATTTGTAATCTAAATGCCCAAATGTATTTAATTAATATGTACTCAAATCTACTGTCTGCGTCATCAAAATGGATGAGTTATTTGATTCCAATTTCCATTATCAATAATATCTTGTGCATTGACAAGTACAAAACTATAACAAATTAAATTTACATTCATTGTAGGGGTGCAGTACCGCCAAGGTAAAAGTGATTAGATCTTAAGTAGGTACTAATGAGAAACTCTAGACTTAAAGGACATTCAAATTATTTTGTGACTTATCTCAAACCGTCATTGTTCAAACAAATCTAATATGAAAGTCACAATGTGCTTTCATTTTATCTATGCTGTTAATATGTTAATGAGTCCATATATATTCAGAAAGCAGATCATAGACTGTATTGCTTTGTGCAAGCAATCTGTGCTCTTTTAATTTTTGTTTTCCCCCCAAATTGTCGAAATCACTCTGCTACATACATCCGAGGTGCTTATTCTGGATTGACAAGAAAGGCTGAGGTTGTTTTGATGAATAAATGCTCAGACCTGCAAGAAGGTGTCCCATTTGGATAGTTTCACTTGTAATAATACTTTATATAATAGTATATATATTATACTAACATTAATTTCTCTTCTAGTGTCTAAAATGTTAACACAAATTATATAATGACATATTCAGACAAGAAAATTAACGATGATAAAACGTCTATAAATAGCAATATCTCTCGATTTGTGTTTTTTCTTAAGAATGTATGTAACTTGGTCTCTGCCATCAGAATGTATGCAATTTAGCCTCGATCATCAGACTGTATATAAAATTTAGTGTGTTGCATCAGAATGATATAACTTAGTCTCACTTAAACTCATCGTATCTTCAGTATTTTCAATTCTTTGATTTTGCATGGTGAGGAATGCAAGAAGAATTAAAACTAACAGACGTCCTGAAAACACCAAGGTTTACATTCACAAGAATAATTTTTTAAAATTTTATTAAATTTGAAAATGGGTTACAATATTGGACCTGGGATTCGAGTTATATTTCACTGTTCGATTTCTAGCCATAATTCAAAGTTAGGACGATTTGATAATTTTAACATTATTTAATTTAAAAGTTTATGTCAATCCAGGTGTCAGTATGTTCTTTTTTTAAGTGATGACTAATTACTCTCACATTCCCCTTTCTAAACGCGAATTATATATATATATATATATATATATATATATATATATATATATATATATATATATATATATATATATATATAATACAAAAAATACAAATCATATGGCGAATAACAGTCCTTTCAAGTGCACTGGATCCAGCAAGGGATCACGTTTGTCAGGGATTGATTAAGATAAATGTAATAAACGGACTACGAACAGTGCAAAACTAATATCTAGCCTGCCTACGCGCTTTCGACTCTTAATGAGTCTTCTTCAAAGGCAAATAGAAAACATAGACAAGACAAACAAATAAAACAGACAAACGGTTGTCTTTGTAAAACTTTACGTGACTATGACGTGTTGCAGATAATAAAAGATATTTTTTGTTTGCCTAGAAATGGATGAGCCATAGCGTCATCTGTTATTTTATGTAAATTTATGTAAGCGCAAATTATATCCCGGATATTTCATTGTTATAGTTTTAATTATAGGTTACTGGGTGACTAATAAGCAAATTTAGAGAATTATGGAAGAGAAAATATGCCGGCTGCAAAAAGGTAATTTTATTTGTGAATGGCTGTCTTTTTCTAGTCTTCATGGTTTAAACCGCTTTGTTTCAATGTTCTAGTAAGATTTCTAGTAAGATTTCTTTTCTTTCCTGGTTTCGGAACCCCATTTTGGGTTCTGAGCAGTTGTTATAAGTGTTATATCACTAAACGTGTGGTCATGGGAGGAGAAGTGTTCTGCGACTGGGCTCCTGTACAGCTTCTTTATCATCCAATCAGATCTATGAAGCTTGATCCTTTTGTGTAGTTTTTCGGTTTCTCCGACATACTGGATGCTACAGATCTCACATGTGATGAGATAAATTACATTCTATGCTTTGTATGTTTTGTTTGATCCATGTATGTTCAGTTTTTCTCTAGTCACTGTGCTAGTAGTCTACCGGAGACCAAAAATACTCAAAGACATCCTGGTTAGGGCGAAGCTAACGCCAATCACTAACCAAGACCACACTAGTTAATCTGGCCAATGTGGCGATAAAAGGTGCAAAACCTACCAACAGATGATAGAACAAAAGACTTTTTCTAGTACAGTGACTAGAGAAAAATTAGGTTGTGTTGTTGCATTTGTCATCGTACTGGTTACGATTGGTGACATGTTTCTTTGGATAGATGTTCAACCTGGAAATGGAAATGCAAATGTGTTTTCGATGTTCACTAGAGGTAAATTAATAATTTGACCAATTAGCACTCATTTACTAAATGGGAGAATCTTGATGCAGCAAAACAATTTTTTAACAATATCAGGTAAATGTCCATGTGATATTATGAACTCAGTGGTAAACGTTCGTAAATAAACTAATAATTTGTTAGTATCAACACTTGTCGATAGTTCATTTGTAAACCTATTGATTTTGTTCACATGCATGTGGTAGGCTACAACAAGCGCAGATTTAACGTTGCACTAAAATAGGGTTGACAACTTGTTTTTGTTACATTTAATACTTGTTTGGTCGCAGAACTATGCACTTTATTTGTAACGAAAACAATTAAAGCATTTATCAACCTAAGTTCTTGTTATATTGCTTCTATTGTATGATTATTTTATGAAATAATTTTCAACTTGATGAAAATGGAATAACAAGTTCTACACTTTCACCTAGTTTTCACATCTTAAAAGGTTATGGAAAAGTATGTTGTATGCAGCTATGACAGTAGATTGAAACTACCCCAGGCAAACAAAGTTAATACTATATTATTGCTTCGATTGACATCTATCTGTTGGTAAAATCTATGAAAAGTATTAGCTGCAGCAAATGTTTTGTCTTAATATGAAACGTATTCATTTATACAGATTTTGCTATATCAAGAGTTGTAGATAGAAATGAATTCACCTGTTGATCAAATGAAACAGATGCCTAAATCGTTAATCTGCTACAACAACCCGTATTTAATACTTAAATATATTGTGTTTAGGTTTGTTTCTTCCCTTAACGTACCATAATTTCAGTATTCCGTGATGTTGTGCTTTTTCTATCTTCGGCATTACGCAGTTGTCTTAGAGAAGGAAATAAAATTAACCCTTAAAATGAGTGAATTAAACTATTAACTAGAACTAAATAACCCTAGAAATAAGGACACTCTGTTATGAAAATTATGTTGGTAAAACAGTTCACATCTCATGCAAAGTTAAAAAACATAAATCAATGCTAACACCAGTCACTGTAGTAGGCGAGTCTAAAAAGTACGTCTTAGTCAAATTAGATGAGACAAAACACGATGCTAAATTGAGGTTACCTGTTGAAGTTGTTGTTTTGGAACGTCCTGCCCACGGTGTGTAGTCAGAACTTAAATCTGCGTTTCGAACCTATGGTTATTCATGAAGAATCGGTAAAAGCTCCTGAAGAAATATAGATGCAAACAATAGACACAAAATGAGCCTTTCATGAACTGCTTACTAGAAACTGAATCCATAACTGACGCATAACACATAAACACGCAAAACGGTGAACTTCCCTATGTAATAATAACACTACTGACAACACAATATGAAAGATAAATAAGACGGTATGCAGGTCTTGAGACGTTGTCCACTCTAAAATAGAATCTATGAAATATGTCGTTGCAGTGTATGCAGGACAGATTGTAATGTTGAAAAAAATACACCAGCAAAGAAACAGAGGAAAATAAACGTTTTGATGTAAGAACAGTTTTTAAGGTTGAATGCAAAATACGCGGAAGTATTTGGAGCTCTAGAATACATAGTGAGAGTTTTCAGAGAAAATACTGAAGATAAATTAAACAAAATTGAGGCTAAATGATCATTATGTGTGTCTGTATCAACATATCAGCTGTTCCTCTGACTATAGAAAACTTTGTGAAAGGTTTTGTACAGGGTGGAGGAACAAGTGACGCTGTTGTAGGAGGCAAAGTTAAAATAGTCTAAGAAAAAATTGGTAATTATTTCAATTAGAGAAAAAGGTAGACTCAGAATCCAGTACTGATATTGGGAATGCAATACGATGGCTTTTAAAAACAGATGAAAACATAACTTCTTCCATATCTGAACTAATTTATTATTAATATTTAGCAAAAATTTTAAATTTACTTGAATGTTTTGCCGCAGTTGTAAGCAAAGTGAATAGAAGACTTACAGGTTAATAATCTATTTATAATATCAAATAAAGCAGCTTCTGTAGCCATTAGAATCAATATAACTTAACATTTATTTATTTAATGGTCACTATTATTTTTTTAAAGTGCAAACTCTCGCATTAGCATCATCATCTATACAATATTTACTCACATTGTCTTCTTTATTGTCCTTGATGATCTCCGATGGTAATATTACATACATCATCGCGTGTAGTACCGCCAACAATTTATGTATCGAGAATGATGGTAAGATTTGAGCACAGCTTAAACGAACCTTGGTCTTTTGACTTAAGATCTAATTTCACGTGTATATTTGCAACAATCTTCAAATAATAGACTTTTTTTTCTTCTTCATATTTCCTTTGTTTCCTTTTAAGCTCTATATAACTTTCAACCCATGTGTCACGATTTGTTTCTCAATTACATAATGTAGTTCTGCTTTAGTACAGTCAGATTATTGTTTCCACTCATACGATGCCAATACATTATTAATAAAAAAAAGTATTGTATTCCTGGGAGTATCCCCAGGGATGCCGTGATTGATATTTATAATTGTTAAAGATTATATATATATATATATATATATATATATATATATATATATATATATATATACACACAATCTAGGTTGAGTTCGGACCGAGACAAAGAAATCCCAGTCAAAGGGTTATATAATTTGTCTCCCCACGAGGAGACAAATGATGCAACCGCATCACTAGGATTTAAGTGTCTTGGCATAAACACTGATATAGATTATTTTTCTCACTAACATTTTTTCTCAAGCTAAATTAAAATAATCCTGCACCCCTGCAATTTAGTTAGCAGATTCAAAACACAGCTTCATCATGTACTATTATTGCCTCTCACTCTATTTAAAAGTCATCAGGTTTTGTACTCTAATGTAAAAATCTGTATAGGTATCTAAGCAGAATCTAGCTATATATGGCGCTCTTAGAAAAGGAAATAAAATTAAAGAAAACTGTTATAATTGTTGTGTTTTGGAAGAGTTGCAAATTGAGTGTCTGGAGCCACGTATATATATATATATATATATATATATATATATATATATATATATATATATATATATATATATATATATATATATATATATATATATATATATATATATATATATAATGCTATTGTCATTGGAATAGTATGCAGTATCATCAGGTACAGACATGTTTCATTCAGAGAACAGATGACTCATCTCAAAATCTTGAAATAAATATATTAATGAATTCGCTCAACCGGATGTTGCTCTATACGTTATATCTCTTCACAGGATTCTCATTAAATATTAAAAGGAAAAATTTCTGAATTTTTGTAGGTTAGATAAGACGGATATATTTTTCTCTCATTTAATAACGTAGCAGTTTTGTGGTCAATTGTTCCATCAAGTAAGGTAGCTAGGGATGGATAGTCTGTTGTATGTATTATACATTTTAAGTCCATCTCAATAGAGGCTACGTGAAATACACCAGAATGAATTTTGAATTCGAGTCATCCAATGGGTCTCCATGTTCTACAAAACAGTAGCGTAGTTGTGTTTACATATAATGTCCGTTATTGAGATTTACAAGCGGCAATAACGAACAGTTGGCTTTTATTATGCAAATTGAGTGAGCCACAATTTACTGTTCTCCGCGTTCCAGTGTAATTCTTTGTTCATCTCTCTCTCTCTCTCTCTCTCTCTCTCTCTCTCTCTCTCTCTTTCTCTCTCTCTCTCTCTCTCTCTCTCATTTGTTCATTTGCTTTACTGTAATAAACTTTTAATCTCTTTCATTAAACAAACCAATTACATTACTGATACTTGTATCTTATCATTAACATTTCCAATTTCAACCTTATCTATGTCATCGTATTTGTAGTATCTAGATACCTCTTGCTCGTAAAATATGCATTCCTTGTCTTTGTAAACTTGTCAATCACTATATCACTTGTCAATCACTTTATCACTTGTCAATCACTATATCAACTTTAAGTACTTGCTTTAGTGTATATATGTCTTTGGTATAGATTGGAAGGTAGCCGTTTTCAAATATGACATTGCAGCATGAAATTCAAACTGATCGATCAACTTTAAATATAGTTTTTGTAAACGAATCAATTGCTAGAGAGCCGACTAGATTGAGCAATACTTTTTGCATGTTCTTTGTATGTTCTGTTTCTTCCTTGCTTCGACCGAAATCATTTCTGTTAATTTTTGCTAAATGTTATTGTATCTTTCAGTGGTCTGTTTACACCCCTCCATCTTTTTGTTACCTTTTGAATGAAACCTTTCCTCATTCTAGTCTGTAAAGTGTATGTTAAAATGGCCTGTTACAGAACTAATTTTGTCTGAGAACGCTGAAAGTATTCGACTTTGATCAGTTGTTGTTGATTGGCTTTTCAGCGACTTCAGTATCGTCAGGCTGTACTGTTAATTCCGCCAAATGCCATTGTAATTTACTCACATCAAATACTTAATCATTTCTTCTTAATACTGTATCTTTTAACTAGGATTTATGATGCTTTTCTCAGTGTAATCATCATTACAATGTAATACGGAATTCAGTATATTTTCTAAAACACTGAAATTATATATTTTATGTGGACGTTAATAAATGTTATAACATCAGTATTTTTCTTACGTGTTCTTTTGCAATACAACTAGCTTTGGTTACAGTTTGATAGCACTGAAACAGGTAAATAAATAGCTAACATCTCTTGATACTGACGTTGGTGCTCTTAAGATACACTATTGAAATTTTGCACCTCTTTTGAAAACTGTTGAATGCAAAACAATGCAGCGTAATGACACTGAATTTAGTTTTTGAAAAAAGTTTCAAATTATGCATATGTTCTCTAGAATTGCTTTTATAACATTTCTATTTTAGTTTTGTTTTATCTCTGAACATATGTGGTGGTCTAACAAAGTACGTAATCGTTAGAACTGTCAGTATGACGTTTGTAAATGTTGAATTTGTTTATGTCAGCATATAACAGGTTGGTTTAAAAAGTGATTAGTTTCTAGAGGTGTTACTATAATGCTTGCAATAAAACAGAAAGTTAAAATATTGACGAGTCGCTAAATATCGCTTCCTTTTAACTAATTCAAAGAGATCCGACTTACTCTGGCATGTTTACTTTTACAAGAAAATTTTCCGAGTTCACCTGAGCACGGACCGCAAGAGCTGAAAACGTGAACAATCTAACCAAGATACCGTAGTGTATGACATTTACTGATCAGTCCCAAAAGCATTTTTAATCTTTTCTTTTATTATATTCATGCCGAGCTGTATACTGTTGTGCATAAAGGGAGGAGAATTTGACAAACACTTTAGTCGACGAAGCATCTGTCAATACAAATCATAACTCCTAAACTCTTTTCTCAATACAAAATTCTACACATATTTGGTACAAATAACTACATTTTATACAGAATATTAAAACAGCAAGCCATATTCTTTTTCTGTGTGCCTTATGACTCGGAAAGTTACAGGTGTTATATTCATGTAGACACCCTTACATAATTTCCACGCTTTGGCTAAAAGCACACATTTAAATTATAAAGATTGAAATTACATCGGATATAGTATTTTTTAATTCATTTCTAATTGTGGCGCTAGGCCATAAAATATACGGTCTGTCTGCATATTGTGTGTGCATATGACCTCTTCGTGGACACGTATCAAATTGCTCGCAGTTATTTCAATTAAATCTCCTTCACACGATTTATTCCTGTTTATTGAAGCTATAACTGGTTTAAGATTTCCAGTGATTTACACGCCTGACACACATTGTTAACCTTAACCTAGAATCTACATTCACTTAGGATGTGTTTCTACGTAGAGGGCCTCCTGAATGCTAATATCACTTGCTTTTATTAGAATATATTATTCCGTAAACAACTTACCCTGCTGCAGTCCTTGCCCTTGGCAATAAATTTGCTTTTCTTGACAAACTAATATTTAGTTGACGTACAGGTGGATATTAGTTCCAGCAAACCTTAGGTGAACAGTTGTCATGTATGGTGTATATGGTGTATGTAAGGATGCATAATGATATCTATCGTATGGATTATGACACACTACACAATATTATTTTTGTTTCGGTGCAGTGTGTATGTGTATGTGTATGTGTGTGTGTGTGATTTGGATTTTTAACGTAGCTTTAAAAAAAATTCAGTCATGTCACTACGATGTCTGCTGTGTGACAGTTTATAGTGATGTCTAGCACTGGGGCATAGTCAAGACAACCAGGAACACTGAAAACCCCTGTTTCATTCCTGAGATACTCAGCATTGTTAGCCGATTCTGCATCTCATAACCGAGGTAAAGTTACATTTGTCGGTTTCATTTTACATGACATTTATTACGCGTATACCTTTTTTATTTTTTGTCTTAATTGGCAGCTGAGCTACTATTTTCAAATCCTCGGTGTCTTTTCTCACAACTGAACCGAACATACTATCAGTACAGCCGGGTTTTAAATGTGACACTGTTTTCCGTCTAGAAGACGAATAGCGTTTCATGGGACAGAGCATACCAAAGTGTCAGCAGGTTCCGTAACGATTCATACACATGTAGGTGTCTGCCAAAATGCGTCTCTGCCGACATCAACTATTCAATTTTGTATAACAGTTTAAATTTAATATCCACTGACAATTTCTCTTCAATAGTAAAATTAAAATTTCCCCTTCATTTCATGCCGAAAACATTTTATGATTTTACCCTTTCCACTGTCGCTACGCTCCGCCATTTTTAAAGGCATCTTTTGTGGGTTTTTATTTTTTACCTCTGCCTCTCGTGCTTCTGCGTCTCTTCCTCAAGAAACCATACATTATTTCCTGTTTGAATTGGAAGTGTACGTGTCATCTCTGGATGATTCCATTCTTGTGAAGTAGGAGATTTGACGCTCACTCTCGATCGTGTCAAAGCCGTGTCGCTTGTCTCACTAAGTTTTTATATTGTGTCGTCTACAGTCAACAGTGAATGGCAGGACTAGTGAAATCGGCGCCTTATATTGGTTGATCGATCGATTGAGAGAGAGAGAGGAGATTGCTTGTTTAATCTGGAAAGAAATATACCAATTTATGCACAAGACGATTTGTTTGTTTTCAAATCAACACTTTAATGTTTCCCGCTCAACTAACTCACTTATTAACATAATACTGCACAAGATGAGTCAAACCTTTGTTATTACATGCTATGTTAGTTACTAATAAAATCATTATGTTTTCTTAGTCATTGGAACTTTGCTAACCAGGGAAGACAGTAACATGCATGTTATGTAACGCATCATTAAAATCTAATAAGAAAATAACAAATATAATGAGCAAATCCTTTTGGCTTTTGTGAATTAATACTAGGCCAACAGGTTTGATTTAGTCGGTTACGGAAAGATCTCTTGTGAAAAAAAAAACCACCCATTCATTTACTTCAATTCGACTGTTGAGCACAACTATCCAGTCATTCTCTTCCAGAGTTACATCTGTAAAAAAAATAACCTGTACTGATTGTTATATATGCTCTGATAGTACCGTATTGTTTTATATCCCTTGTTAGTGTGCTTTATATGAGCTAGATAATCTTGGTGTATCCGAAAGAGCACTCCTTTTAATTAATAATGTAGAAAAATGAAAGAAATATGAGAATGTAATGCTGAAAATGTAGTTGTCTCCTTTTAAAATACATGGATCATTTGCATAATTGTTAATTGTAATTAGTTTTCTTCTCCTCTGTGGTACTGCTATGTGTGAAAAGGATTCTTGCTGCTGGTTGTGGCTGCCCAATTTAATGAGAGACTGGTAATATTTTCAGGTACTGGTACTAGAACTGGAGTATAGCCTAGCATGCCGTGACAAGAATTATGCCCTCGGACGTGTCCTGGCCATTTTCATTGGACTGGAGTATAGCCTAGCATGCCGTGACAAGAATTATGCCTTCAGACATGTCCTGGCCATTTTCAGTGGACTGGAGTATAGCCTAGCATGCTGTGACAAGAATTATGCCCTCAGACATGTCCTGGCCATTTTCAGTGGACAAGATCTTCGTTTGACACTGAGAGCTAAAGGAAGAGAACATATATGACATTCCTATTCATTCCAAAGTGCATATGGGATCGTTAAAGCCACTAGCATTTATGCAGTTTTGTATTTCCTATATGATCCATAGAAATTAAAACTTTGAATTTCACGTTACGTGCATACAACTAATGTGCTTTCATTAGGTGTATTTTCTAAGTTATGAGAATTTATTTTAAGATTTGGAGGTTATCTTACCAATGTAACAACCTAGCTGAAGAACGTTGCGAAAAACGGTTACATGTAATGATTTTTAAACATTAAATATTTAAAAATATGCAACAGTTGAAAAGAAAGTGTCTTTATGGAATTCGTTTTGTGGTAAATGTAACATATCTATCTCACAATTAATTAATTGTCATTCCTTAATGAGTATGGTAACTAAATCCGTTTGATCTTCAATTGAACTATGGAATAACCACACCAGAGAATATGCATACAGACCTGACAGTTATTCTCCAGTATTTACAGAGATAAAAAAAATGCATTAAATAAGTTCAACTTTTGTCTTTTGTCGAAGTACAAATCGCTAAATGGACAATTCAGCTGTTATTGCTTCCTCTTATAGTCCCTTAGATAATTATTACCATTTTTTGCCGATTTTGTCCTAAAGATTTGTAGGTCAGTGCTGAAGGATACGTGCATTAAGCGTAAAGCAGCGTTAAAGACTAACGGAAAAATAAATTGTACACTGTACTTCGATATCTTGGCCAGTTTTTGAACTGTTACTTGAACTAACATTTTAAGTCATTTCCTTTCATACACCACTATTTTTACAAAATGCAGTATAATTTATGCTGATAACTTATGCTGATTATGTTTCCTGTTTTGTCCACGTTAGCGCCTAACATAAACAAGATAGCCTTAGTGTTCGCGTTAGCCTTTAACATAAGTAAGACATTCTTGGTGTCCAAGTTGGTGCCTAAGATAAGCAAAATAATCTCAGTGGTTCTGAACTAAAATAATATAGAAAAATGAAGGTATTATACAAGGATATCTAATTAGTGTAACAATATCAACAACTAACTCACTATCAATGAAGGTGGGCCTTCTTCGTGTAATTTGCATATGACCGGAATGGAAAAGATCGGAGACACAATGTATAATATAATAAATATGTAATAACAATATAAGTACACTGTTGAAAATTTCGTTAGAGAAACGTGATTTCCACTGCTCCATAACTTTTCCCATTGTCCACTGTCATTGCAGTAGACTATGTTGTCAGGGCACAAAGAAGAAACTTTTATTCAGTGATATCTCATCATCGTTATTTAACACGAAAATAAATAGTACTATCATTTGTAACTTTCCGTTGCAATTTTATGAAAACATTATTACTGTATGTGAGTAACGTGTACAAGGTACTGGTGTGAAAGCATTAGTCAAATTACTTTGTAATATCTCCGTTGCTTTTTATGCACTTCATCATCTTGCATCACAATAACTAATGTTTGATATAATGTAAAAACTGTATGCATTCGCTGCTGAGTGTACAAACATCGAGATGGCAAACTGCAATTTTAAGGACAATATCCAAGGTCTGAACATGACCATAAAGTCCAAGCTATCAGATAATTCGTTCCGTTGCAACTATCAATTATAGACCAATTGCTTTTTATACATTTCTTCATCTTCAGTTAAATAGCCGCCTATCTGGTATCAGGTAAAAGCTGAATAAGTCTTATCTTGATTGCCGGAGCTGTAAGAAAGCTAGATATACCTTACGAGGCCACATTCAGTGTTTAAATATGTCCATAAAATAATGTTTTTGAAATAACTTAAAATAAATTTCTGTTCCAAATTTCAACTACATACCAGTTTCTCATTTTTGTGCATTGTTTCACAGTCCTTTCATTTAGGTCATATTTGGCAAGATTTTCATCTATGTTATATTTGGCAAAACTTTGATTAAGGTCATATTTGGCAACACTTTCATTTAGGTCATATTTGGCAACACTTTCATTTAGGTCATATTTAAAAACACTTTGATTTAGGTCATATTAGGAAACACTTTCATTTAGGACATGTTTGGCAACATTTTATCTAGGTCATATTTGGCAACAGTTTCATTTAGGTCATATTTGGCAACACTTTCATTTAGGTCATATTTGGCAACTCTTTCATTTAGGTCATGTTTGACAGCATTTTCATCTGGATCATATTTGGTAACACTTTCATGTAGCTCATATTTGGCAGCATTTTCATTTAGGTAATGTTTGGCAATATTTTATCTAGGTCATATTTGGCAACACTTTCATTTAGGTCATATTTGGCAACACTTTCGTTTAGGTCATATTTGGCAACATTTTATCTAGGTTATATTTGGCAACACTTTCATGTAGGTCGTATTAGGCAGCATTTTCATTTAGATCATATTTGACACTATTTTAAAGCTGCATACATTTTCTGCTTAGTGAGAAAGATTTTTAACATCTAATTTTAATTTAAAGGCCTTATCCAATTATTAAATACGCACAAACAATATTCTATGGCAATAACTTATCCACCTATCGGTCGCAACTCTCAATTATGTACCAGATGCTTTATTACATGCATACAGTTTCTACTAAGCGCGCAAGCTTTAAGGAAGCAAATTATAATTTTACAATGTTATGGGACATATCCACGATAGATAGTAGTACACAGACAGTATAGGACTTATCAAACTCTGTTTATATATATATATATATATATATATATATATATATATATATATATATATATATATATATATATATATATATATATATATATATATATATATATGGGGGTTTGATTATTATCATTCTTGTGGGCCACATTACTGATGATTCCGATGAAGAGACATTTTGGTAGCTGACTACACACACATGATCTTTGATTGTAGAACATAGACCTACAGAAATTGTGTAGGTTGTAGAACATAGTCCTACAGAAATAGTGTAGGTTGTAGAACATAGTCCAGCAATAATAGACTAAGTGCAGGTTTGGCGGTGCTTCTGGTCCAGGTTTGACTGATCTCGTATCCTAATCTGGGAATGACTTCCAATGCGTATAGTCTTGCTTCTATGATGACGGTTTTAAAATAGCATTGACCATGAGATAAACGACTGTTCCACTCCAAATGACTGTACGTCGAACATTGGCTGCAAGGACTTGTTTTAAAGTCATATATCCCAATGCAAATGAATCATGTTTCCAAGTGGTAAGCGTGGTTTTTTTTTTTACTTTATCGGTCGGTCAATCCTTAATTAGTCATGGGTCCTAATTATCAGTCAGTTCCGGGTCGTTGTACATGAAGGGCGCATTGTGTTTCCAAAACCAACCAGGCTTGAGTGTTATTAGTTTTATTTCCCTAAGTGAGTTGAGTTTCTTGGTAAATCCGGTAAAGTTGAGTGTATATGTTGATGCTCGCTGGTCTGTTGTTCAGGTGCGAATCTACTTCACTGAACGAGGAGTGCATGAAAATGTTCGACCGGAACAACTACATCATCTTGGTACGCATTCGAATTGTGATTTTTGACTACTTTCACACTGAGATAAAGGTGATTCATATCGATGTAGTCTACTATATGTCCCATGACTTCGAACCCGAATAAAGCTGACGTGGTAATGAACGAATCTGGATGGTATTATACCTAGTGTTATTCTTGCACCCTTATTGCCATGGGTGACATCGTAATCAGGTCAAGATCCATAACATTCGGAAGGATCGTTATGTTTTATCCTTCCTTTGTATAATACTTATAATAATGTTAAACTCTCTGACTGTCTGCGTCTCTTCCTTTTGCGGCATCCACTTCGTCATAAGATCGTTTTCTTGCTGTCAAGTGGGTGTCGGAGCAATTGTTTCACCAGGTGTGTGATGTGGTCTTATTGTGGTTTAAATGTCGTATTTATCTGTTCAAGGACACATCCGGTCTGGATCGGCATATTTTCACCGCATTCATACACACGTTTATTATGAAGGTTTAAAAATATTTCGTAATATTTCGTCCTTGGTGGAGGAAAGATTTAAAGACCGATACAACTGTGCGAAAGACCTATTTGAACATCCTGTCCAAATTATCTTTGTTGTTGAGCTGATTAATGGTATCCCTGGTTACCGAGTTACAAGTCACTAGACAACAGTTTGCAAAAATATAGGCGGCGACATTTCTTTTGGGGAATGCAATATTTTTTCGATATCCCAGTTTATTAAATAACAATCAATTTTCTACGCAAGAATGAGCAATAATTTTACCCCCATTTCACCGAACAAGGAACATGATGCTGTCGTTCTCCGATTCCGTACTTCCATACTCTCAAAGTAGGCTGGAACTACTTTTTCCTCAATGTTTTTGGTTACAACTGAACCAGAGTTAACATCTATGACAGACTCACTTGACGCACAACTGGAAGCATTCTCAGTAACA
Organism: Sinohyriopsis cumingii; assembly: GCA_028554795.2. NCBI lineage: Eukaryota > Metazoa > Mollusca > Bivalvia > Unionida > Unionidae > Sinohyriopsis > Sinohyriopsis cumingii. The sequence goes on along the minus strand of CM068840.1, from coordinate 108,729,956 downwards.
AATATGTATCACCTAGTTTCAGCAACTTGTCCAATGCAACTGTCAATAACTGAAAAAATAATTATGTCAGTTCAGATCTGAGCCTCACAGAATATCCCGCCGGAAACAGTTAAAATGATGTCAACCTGGCCTCGCATAGCAATTGTCCTATCTATTCAGCTGGTAAAATATATCTTGATACAAAATGTGACAATTGCACAATAACAGTAAATCACATATATGGGTGTGCTGCCCCCATACGTCTAAAAATTCTTGATCCAAATGAAATTCGGTTTGTGAACGTGCAGTTCGTATAAGATAGATGGAAATGTGAAACAATTTGGTCAGTTACTTTTACGGATTTTAGTATGTTAACTGAACATTCATAGATGGCAGTATCGATGCTTCACGTCTTGTAATGATCATGGTGTTCTGATGTTAACAACACTAGACATGATCAAGCAAACAAGATCGCGTTCCTGTGAGTGCTTACCCTGTTATATTACCACAAAAGGAAGTACAGTTCTTCATTCAGTTTGATGGGATATCGACAATACATGAAGATAACGTTGTTCCCTCTGTTGCTGATGAGGTCTTTCGAACATAGACGTAGACTCATTCTTCGACCCAGAGTAGCAAAACATATGAGAAAAATAATATCATTTGGCAGTCAGTAGACTATGAGATACTGAGTGGTAATCATTATTAACGCTTTTGTTGGTTTTGCGAATGCATTGTAAAAAAGATAGTTGCCTACATTCCAAACGCGATTTAGTTTTTTTAAAAAAAACAGATCGTTGAAACAACTAGAAGACTACAGTTGAATCAATATCCCTTATTAATTCGTATCTCCTATCACTTCATATATACATTCAGTTTGAAACTGGTTGCCGATTGTGAGTTTGTTCTGTAAAATCGGGAACATTTCTGTCCCATTGTTCTTGTACATGATCATCTAGTATCTCTGCGATGAAAGCATTACATTCCGAACGATATTCAAAACATGAATCGGATGGATTATATCTATCAAGGCCACGTCTCATTAGGCTTTGTGGTCTAGCTGTATGCTTTGAAGTAATTTAGATGTGTAAAAATACAACATGTTAGTGGGAAACATGTCAGAGCACAGTCGCTGACTAAATTGTTGCTGTTCAAGGGGCTAATTGTTCTGCGTTTGATGTATTTCCAACGTCGGATTGCGAAGAAGATAGTCAATGCAACTATTTAGTAAATCGTTCACAGTTGATTCTCACCTTGTCGTAAGTATAAGTTTCAGATACCAGCTGCAAATATACATTAAATTTGGCAGTGTTAGAGTCTATGATCTTAAAATAAGTAAAAGAAAAGAGTGAACACAACAAGCTTTGTAAAATTTAACAAATTATTTATTTCCCAAGAACACAAAATGAAATAAGAGCAAAACGAACTTACGGTACTGCGAATTAAAGTTTTTAAAAATCGAAGAATTAAAGACAAAAGTACTAGTAATAAAAAATCCGGAATAAAACTCAGCTCAAGTTCCGAATATATTCAAAATTAAAAGCGATAACGTGTATGGTATGACCTGCAAAGTGCTGATGTGTCAACAGTCTCTTGTTGAATCACAGAAATATTATTCAAGGTCTGAATTCGGAATAAATTCCAATGAATGTCTTTATCCGAAAATTTTGTCACAACACTTTTGTATTTCCAGAGAAAATAATCACTTGTATTCAATAATTTCAAGAAAATAAAATTCAGCCCAAACGGGTCACAACATACTACAAATTGAAGTGCTAGATGTGAAAGCACGACTGGTAAGATCCTCACAGTCACAAAAGATATAGTTCTCCGTTTGACCTCAGGTCACAATTAGCATTTTCTAAAAACATCAATTACCTAACGAAAAATAACCTTCTAGAATGATCTAATGAGCCTTGTTTTATACAACACAATAGCCTACAAAATTCACTTAGGAATCTCCAAAACCCTGACTCTGATCAACATATTTACTCCTTCTTAGTTTACATGAATAATAATCCTGATAATAAGTTCATACACATAGAGAATAATGAAGCTATTATTAGTTCTTCACATAAATAGATTTAAAAATTAAAAAGAGACAAACGGGTCAAGCAGAAATTAACTCAGTTTTGGACAACTACAAGTTCAGCAAACAATGTTGCATTGCAATAACATGCAAAAAAAAAAAAAAATAAAACTAACAGACAAACAATTAAGAACAATATGCATAACACTTCCCCTCATAACGAAATAGAAAGATTTATACAATAAAGCTATCTTTTTACTATAAGTCAAATATGTATGTGGTAAATAAGACATAAGATGAAATGACACAAAGTATACATGAAACAATATATTTCTGTAGACGTGAAAGTGAATCTGCTATTAAATTGTCTTTTTTCTTGATGTGCCTGATATCAATATTGTATTCATGTTAACAACTAACTCTGTCTAATTAATCTCTGATTTTTGTTGAAATTAAGAGGGTTTGATCACCAAACACAATAATCAGACATGGAGCTGATATATAATATAAACTTCAAAGTATTGTAATGCCTATATCAAAGCCAAACATTCCTTCTCCATTGTGAAAACATTTCTTTGGTGCTTATTTAATTTCTTAGCAAAATAGCACACTGGATGATCAACACCGTTTCTATCTTCTTCAATCAATACTGCTCCAACCCCAACATTACTTGCATCAACAGTTTAAATGATTGGCTGAAATTTGGAGCTGTAAGAACAGGTGCACTGTTAAGAATGGCCTTTAACTTATCAAAAGCTTCCTGACATTTTTCAGACCAATAAACTTGTTTTTCTTGTTCAATAAATTTGTCAATGGTTCAGCAATTATGGAAGAATTGGAACAAAATTTCCGATAGTATCCAGCCATACCCAAAAATCGCATCAGTTGCTTTTTACTAATACGCACGGGGAATTCAGAAATAGCCTTGACCTTAACATCTTTAGGTTTAACTTGTCCATGTCCCACAATGTGTCCAAAACCCTGACCCTGATCAACATATTTACTCCTTCTTGGTTTACCAGAATACTAATCCTGATAATAAGCTCACACACAAAGAGAATAATGAAGCTGTTATTATTTGCCTACATAAATAAATAAAATAATTAAAACAAGACAATCAGGTCAAGCAGAAATGAACTCAATTTCGGACAAGGTCAAGTCCAGCAAACAATATTACAGTACAATAACATGTAATGAAATAAACAAATTAAAACTAACAGGCAAACAATTAAGTTGAATATACATTAAAAAACACGATTTGAATCAATCACACCCTATATGATTGTTTTCCTAGTGGCTTCTGCGTTTTGTTTTAGCAGATCCTGTGAAGATGCGATTAATGATGATAATAATCGGAAACGCTATGGTATGTTTTCTCCTTTGTCTAGATATTGTACTGCGGATACCCTCGATATTGTAGATGTTGTTGTCTTTCTCGGCTATTCGTTTAAACTGGGTCCGGTTATGCGTTCGACTTTGAAATATCCAATAATATCTTCCAATTTTCCAGTACAGTGATGCGAAACTGTTCCCATTTCCCGCTTATGCACTTTGTTTTCAAACGAACGATTGAGATAGTATATTCTTGTATTGGTTTGTCATTGAAGGAGAGGCCCACTGCTCTGTATCAAAACTGTTTTCAGAGCCTTCGCTAACAGGAGACTCGTTCTGGATGTCAGAGTCATGACACAAATATATCTTGAAGACACATCGATCACGTAATACAGATATTTTTCAATACGTTAAACTGTTTCTGATGTTGTTCTTCTTGTTCTTGCATACGATATCCGTGTATGACAAGGAATGAGAATCAGCATTGGAGTCGAAACTTTTTTTTACCCTGTACCTCTTCCTTCATTTCCATTTTCTTTTGTATGGATGTAGTTGGCGTCGATATAATCTTCTGGACGCATCCTTTCATTGCTTGTCCAATGTGTGTCAGCATGAAAATAATTACAAGTCTGTTCATCGGTGTTAGCATTTAACATTTTTGTGTTAGGTTAAATTTTCCATATCTTTTCTTCCCTCCATCTACTGCTCGTCGCTATTTCTCAACACTGACATCGATTGCACAGGTCTTTGCTGTTGAGTGATTTCCTACTCAGAATGTAGAACATTTATTTCCCTCAAGCCTAAAACCAGCTTTGTCATTCCTCTGGTTCTGAGATCGTTGCTCAGATCTATTACACAGGATCCAGGAACGTTTTTGTTGTATTGTTGTAATGCACTTGACGTTATTAATCGTATGACAGTTAGGCAGGCTTCTTTGCATATGTGTTTGAAACGCGTGGGTTTTCAAGGTGGAGTCATTATGCAGTTGAACTACACCAATCACTATACAGTTGGTCTTGAAATATATTTTCCGTGATTAAAAAAAAACCACTCACGTTGAAATGATGTTTATTTTATTTCCAACATAACTTGATTTCTTCCCCATCTTCATCTCCTATTATGTCATTGAAGATGAGAAGATGAGCTTGAATTGAGTCATCTACTATTTTATCGCCTTCGCGAGGAGTACCATCAAAAAGCAAAAACTAGTTGCCCATGATTTTTACTGTGTAATAATTATCTCGACTTCCACTCTTTTTAACAGCACTCAATATGATTTGAAGAAAATCGAATAGGATTTTTTTGTTTTCGATCCAATGTTTTTGGTGAATTCGATTCTATCCTATTTGCACGGTACCGCAATCAACATGTTATTGGATTGCGAATGTATATCGAATCCCAGGTTTGAAGATTTCGTATTTCGTTGATCGCGTTCAGAACAGACAGGGCGGAAATAACTACAGACTCATAAAATTCTCAGATCGGACACGCCAAAAACATGGTTTATAAAGCTTGGGCGTCATCGATATAAACCAAATTGACATAATCTCGTAGCAGATGCAGGGTCGGTAGCGAAATAGATTTTGTTTTACATTTTCTTTGTCACGACACGATCCGTTTGGGCTATTGTTTCTGATTTGTTGTTTGTGGAGGACATATTTATACACGTTTCAAAAAGTGGATTTTTGGCTTCGTCTGGTTCATTGACATCGAACCCACCACTATTATCGTCATGCTAGAGTAAAGCATGTCAGTAGCTACACAAATGAATATCCAATATGTTTTAAGGGCTTATTAGGTAGCACAGGATCTTCAGAATATTTGCTTTTGCAAGATGTGTGATTTCAGTCGTGACTATTATATTTTCTTTTATACCTTTTCATCTCTAAATGATTAATGCCATATACGTCAGGATATATTAGGACTAATTGTCTTTGGTATAATTAAACCAATGCATAATGATGAATTTACATTGCGTTTATGGCAGTCGGACACAAGTGCTATGTCTTTCATTGCACACCCACCCCATCCCTTCCAAAAATAGGTCATAACAACCACTCATGGAGTTAACAGCAAACCTTTACGTATACGGGACGTGTTTTAAATAGTTCAGTTTAGTGATAAATCCAATAACTACAGCAGTGAGCGTGTAGTTGCATATTGTTGATTTTAAATCGTTTAATCTGAATACATCCTTGCATATAAGTATAATGAAACACATTTTTCATTCATTCATACAATCGGTAAGTACTGCTCGTTTCTAATAGTTGAAATTAAAGTAGAATTTTTCTGTCATGATACACAGTCCGATGTGTCATTTTAATGTTATTAGAATTTCGAGTTAGGTGCAAGTTTTACGTTGGTATAACGTATATATCCTCTTTGAAGGCCCAGTTCAACTGCAGACTGCACAGACCAAGATCGTACGTGGGCATCATGCACCAGCATATCTGGATCTATGCAGCTTTTTAGAAGCAATCGGTTGAACAAACCAAATAGACCCATATCTATCCACGCATTATTCAGCGGCAGATCAAATATATGTTTTGTGCATTTGGACTCGACTTTTAAGTGAGTATATACGGTAACTATATGACTTTTGAACTGCGATAGTTCAAGGTGCTCGTGACAAGGGATGCTGTTTCAAACTGACTCTATATAACTCTGGTAAGCATAGATGTGACCGGAAAAAGAACAACATTAGTCAGTTCAACAATTTCAGGGAAACGTTCATCATGCGACACACATTTTTGTGGCTTTGTCAGTTGTTTTTATTTTAAAGCCACACACTAAGAAGTTAATGTAACCATTGATTTTCTTTTCCATTTTATTTGTAAAATACAATAGGATTGCTGCCCCCATCGTCCAATCTCTGCACAAGGGTCGACAAAAATGTGTTTTTGCACATTGAACTGACAATTTCTATACAGGATTTTTTTTAAAAAACATAGTATTAAGTTATAACAATTTGGTCTTAGTGGTTTCATTTTAGAGCATGCCAGAAGCAAAAAATATAAAACTACATAGGACAATAGAATATTACATTCCAATCATAAATGTCTGCTTAGACTGTGTCCACCTTCGGTTTTAAATTTTCAGCCAATATGTTGACCTGAGAGTTATCTCAAACTTGAGATAACTCTTACGAGATGAGAACATAAACACTTCAAAAAATGACCAAAATTAACCAACAGCAAAGAATGTTTCTTCTATTTTCGAACTATATATTAATCAATCTATTTTTGTAACAGAATGAGTATCATCGACGCGGCTTTGTAACTAATTATCGTGCCAAGTGCATACACGATTACATCCCAGAAATGTTATCGTACTTTCTGTTCTCATCTGACGTGCTTGTCGATAAGGAAGTACAACGAAAATAGATAGGCGCGCATGATTTACACCGCTGCTTGTTTAACCTGACCCATTCTTAATACAGTTTAAACGGCATGATAAAGTCGAACTGTTTAAAGAACGTGGTGTCACTCCATTTATTTTGCCACGTACAACCTAGCTGATAAACACTGAAATGTCAATAACAGCGAGAACGCATAAATGAGTAATTGAGTCCATTTTGGTACGGAAAGAGTTATCTCTGGTTTATAATGCTATAATTTCCTTCAACTTAACTTACAAGGGCATCTTTATGGTGAGAATCGTATAGAAATATTTGTCAAATTCTCGACAAAAATGCCTTCCGAAATCCCCTGATCACTCATATATATATATATATATATATATATATATATATATATATATATATATATATATATATATATATATATATATTAATTTTACTATATGTTCTCTACATCTGTTTCTCAGTACTGACCTTTCCACTGTGTGACAATCAACACCAATCATATGTTAATCTAAAATACCTTCAAAGATAACTTCACGGTGAAGTTCTTGTCAAAGGCTGACCTGCTATTTTTTTAGATGCTGGACTGTCAACAGAGCAGCATGTACACAGAACACAGATTTCACTTCCGGATCAACACCAAGGCCTTATTACTTACTGTGCACTGTCGCCGAAATACACACAGACAACAATACCCAAAGCTCATGTTCTCAAGAATAAACAATTACCTTTAAATGCCTACCAAAAATTAATAAATAAAACTCTGCTATCGCCACCAAAATGAGAGAGGAAAAAATGTTCTAAAAATAGACTAGACCTACTGGAAGTACTAATTGTGACCCGATTCCACATACCACCATGTCGGCCATTTCTGCGTGCCGTGTAATTCTACGCAACGATACGTAATTTCTGCAAACATTGGATCACGTGTCAATTTGTATCCAGAAAGAACAATCGTACTTTAATTAAGAAAAGTGATATTCATAATGTGTACAAAGATATCCCACATTTCGACTCGAAATGCGTATCAAAATATGATTTCTAAATGTCAACATGAAGACCCACTCCGTCATGGAACCTTGAACCTGTAACCCAGAAAATCCTCTTTACTATGCATCTTTTAGAATCATACAAATAAATACATTATATAAAAATAATGGGAACGCATACCTTAAAACAATTCTTTATCTTAACCCATATTTCCAGTTTTGCAAGAAGTTGTTCCACACGTACTAAATCATCTGCTTCCCAACGTATCAACTTGCCGCTAGAACAGGATTCTCAAGACGTTGTAAACACATTACATCCTATTCATTGTTGTTTCTCTTCCACATAATAGCTATTTTATAAAACGTTGAACTTTGCTAATTTTTTTACAGGATCGGCTTACTTTGCCTAATACATCTTGCCATTTATTGGCATTGTTACGTATAATTTTGTAAAACTAGCTATAAACCTGACCTAATTACTTGACTGAAGTACTGACAGAAACAGTCCAAAGTAATGTATTTTATTTATATAGACCGATAGATAAACATTACATCTTTTCAAAGCTGTCCGCAGAATAAGCCGACATATCCCGAGTTATGAAAACACGAGGGTGGTATCCCGTGTGTCCAAAATTAATATTATTTTGATCAGAATATTTTCGTGACACTTTCTTTTCAAATGGCAAGCATCACAGTATATTATATTTCTCAATTGGTCGAATTCGGTATGCGTTTTGCTTCAATATTGGAAACGGAAACCTTAGGTGCGCAGAAATGCCCGTATTGTATTTATCCTACATAAAGCATAGACTGATTTAAGATCTGGAAGTATGTAATAAAGGCTAAATATAAATCCCTAATTTATTTAACTGTTAATCAGTTTGATTGTCAGAATTAACCCAGCTGAAATGAGGCATATAAGTAAATCATTTCACAAGGAAACAAATACAAACCGTGGAACACTGCATTTGAAGCATATGGTAAACTAGAACAAAAATAGACCAGGAACAAAAACTAAAGACGTTAGTTGGCTTTTTTGATATCCTTGTAAAGTCTTTATTAATCGATCATTGCTTAAGATTCGTGATTCATTAAAACGTTAAACTTAGGAGTTCAGCAAACAAGCTTCCAGGTGTGTGTGTGTGTGTGTGTATATATATATATATATATATATATATATATATATATATATATATATATATATATATATATATACATACCGGGTGTATATATTCCAGGTATATATACCAGGTGAACATGTTCCGAGTCTTCTTTATTTGATGCAGCAGATTGTTATGTAACATATTACGTTTTGTTGGCCGATTTGTTTCATGTACATTACATTTAAAAATAAATTGTATTCACTATAATAATGATAATAATAATAACAACAACAACAACAACAATAATAATAATAATAATAATAATAATAATAATAATAATAATATTATTATTATTATTATTATTATTATTATTATTATTATTATTATTATTATTAATACTAATACGACGAAGAAGAAGAAGTAATAATGATTATACAATGTATATCTTCCAATTTATATTTCGGGGATTTGTCAAGAGTTTTACCTGTGCAGGCAACCAGAAAAGACATTAATAACATGGAAATTTTCGTAACGAGAGATGATATTCTTTCATGACTAGAGAACCGCTCCGGTGGCCTAGTGGGTTAGAGCGTCCGCCTCGGATGAGGGAGGTCGTGGGTTCGATCCCCGGCCGAGTCATACCAAAGACTTACAAAAATGATACATACAGTTACCTCGCTTGGCGCTCAGCATTAAGAGGTTAGTGTTAGGACTGGTCGGCCTGGTGTGACTGGGTGAGACATCATGCTACATGCCTGCGGCATGATGCCCCAGTATTAGACATCACTTTAACTGCCACACTGCAGTCATCGTAGCGATATGACTGAAAATTTTTAGGATACGTTAAACATCAAAATCACACACACACACACACACACACACACATGACTAGACGTTGGAAAGCATAGGCCTGCAATCTGACTTACATAATTCTCTGTACTCTAAAACTATTTTTCCAACTCGAACAATGGTATCGAGAGAACGATATTTGTGCACAAATTATCTGTTAAGATTGCATATCTACGTCAGTACAATAAGGAGTGGATCGAGGTATAGGTCACGCTTCTTTCACCGTTCACTTGGAGCTCTTCCACGTTACTTGAGATAACGATTGCTTGTCGCCAGCCATCTGTGACAACCTAATTTTGACCTCGCATACTTGCATGACTTTTTGGCATACATGATCCACGGACCTGACCTATTCAATTTGTTCTCATATTTAAAATTTAAAAAAATACTTTAAAAAATATTTTAAAAAACCACAAACAAAGCGACAAATGGTGTTAATGCGTAGAAAGATGGTTCCATTTTTCTAACGTTAATTACTACTTTTTACGAATGACCACTGCATTGATTGAGTTGGTGGCGAATGACCTAAATATGTTGTGTAGTAATCAGCTCTCTAGTTACTGATGAAGAGTGAAGGTGAAGTGTTTCTTTTTAAGGGGGAGGGGGTTGCTATTTGTTTGAATAATAAATACGTCTGTTGCGAGAGGAGTGTCATTTTTTTCTTTTAGCTATTTCTGAGACTACTGTTAGCGGGTATCATTACAGAATTAAGGTTGTTATATGTATTTACACTTTATCGGTCAAGTAAGCTAATAATCGGTACTTACTGTTTTATTTCTTTTTAATCCATCTGTAAATTCTATTTTATAATCTTTTGTGCGTGCTGAACGAAACATTAGTTTCCTCAGCAAGAAATAATTTATGTTCTGTTGGTGAGATAACCATATCCGGTATCATAACGCATTTTGTAGCATATATGTACTTTTACCGGATCCAGGATTTTTATGTTCAAATTTCATAGGTGCTCTCAGTGATATTTTTCACTTTTACTCAAGAGGCTGGAAAGTTTTATGTTTATGTCCCATGCAATTATCTTCTTACAAGTTAGAAGTAATCAGGTTCCAATTCTAATGAACTTAATTTCTCCACAGAATATTGCTAATATCAGTTATATAATTGAACGATTTTTTTGTGGTAGTAGAAAATACCATGTTATATTTTTAATACCAAGTTGATTATCTATCTGTACACTGATTTGGAAATTTATTGCCACATCGATTATTCTTCAATATCAAAACAGAAAACATTTGATAAGACTAAGGAATAGACATTTGTATTATTTCCATGGCAAATTTATGTATCTTTGTTGATCACAGCGTTCTGTTCTTATTTAGGCGGTAGTAAGGACTGGGTTTATCTATAACAGGCGATTTCCACCTGTGTAGTTCAGCTCGCAAGATACGATAATAAAAGAAAAATGCCTAACTGTTGAATGAATATCTCGTAGCGTGACATACCAGTGCTATTAGTGGGAAGAAACACTGCAGCTACATAACACCTCCAAATGTCTACCGATTGGCGTTTTGTTGAATCAACGACGCCTAGTGCTCTCCACTGTTTTATGAATGAGGGGAATTAACATTTGAATAAAACCGTAACTGTGGAGCAATTTCGTCCAGATCGCTAACCGATGCACAAGGAGGCATTGCTACACAGTGACTTATTCTTTAAGATTCCCTATAAGGATGTTGGATTTTCATTTTCAATCTGGATATACAGAGAGGGTCTAGTTTGGCATCCACTCGGTGAGTTTTGTCATGATTGTTGCAATAGAACGAAACAATTCTTAACTATTGTATTTAAACTTTAATCAATTTTTCATATTACCATAAGCATACCTGGCTTCAGTTGTGCAGTCCAAGTTCTATGTAAGTTGTAGTTTGTAAAGTATATCAGCGACTGTTGTGCCAATTACTTGACAGTGCAGCTAACTGGAGGCATTCTTAAAGCGCCATGTTAGCTGTTTTGAATGGGTTTTAGTACGAAACACTAGCTTTGAAATGGAATTCAATTAGCAAATAATTAGGATTTATTTGTCTGTTTTATGAAGCAGGGACTGTTTTGTGCAAAATATAATTACATCTATTTGCTAAGTTTTATTTTTATTTCATTTGTCATGGGCATGTAAACATTTCTATCGAGAAAACAAAGTGTTCTCTCAGTCAAATACTACCAGAAGCAGCACCCTTGTGCATTAGGAAAGTCTTGATATTGCATTCGAATCGCCTTATTTTTCATACCATTGATCTAATGATACTGTTTGCTTTTAAGGTATACCGTTGCATAAGGACCAGGGGCACACATTGGTTATGAGTTCGGATTTTTCTTATACACATAAAACGCTAATATAGATGTAAACTAACCTATACATGAATGCGCGAAGCATTATGTAAAAGAATGGTAAGACTTTACATACACGTGTAAATATTTCATATCACCGAATAAGTTTGTTTTGGATACAACTTTTTAAATTAACCATTTCAATTACAACATTTTAATTAACCATTTTAATTAACGCAAATATGAGATTGTAACGAAGAACAAGTAACCTCTCCTTTTCCGTTTAAAAGTTTTACTTCTTCTCAAATTTAGATATATCTGCACGTTCTGTTGCAAAACCTTTCATGAGGAATGTGGACAATCTATCAAAGTCCTTGCCGCAATGCGGTAACAAAAATTAAGAGTTACGATTTTGTTCATCACTCAATGCAGACAACGGTTTACGCCGCGCGAAATTCATGTCCTCCTTATATTATAACACTTTCAAATACAGGATGGGTCTAAAGGAACAGGTGACAGTAGACGACAACGTAGTAGTAGTAGTGGTTGCAGCAGCTGTTGCCGGACTAACTCTACTATAATCTGTAGTAGAAGTTACAGCAGGGTAATAGTAATATTATCAACTTATAGGGTTATAGTAATATAACAAGCAAAGCACAATATGGTGGTAATGGTATTACACGCAGTGGGACTCATACCGAGTGAATCAAACATCTGCGTGAGCGTGGCTAGATGGTCAACGTTTTTCCTTATTTCTAAGGACTTTGAGATAACTGTAGTTGTCAACTAAAAGGTTCTTAATCCTCCAAATACTCCAGTAATTTTCTCTAATCATCTAGTGACCACACATAGCGAAACTTTAATTTCACCCTAGCATGGTCTTTTCTTGTTTCACAATTGCATGACTTATGAGTAAGCCTCTTTGAACCTAATGACCCCAGAAACCTAATGCAAAGACGTATTCCAATCTCAAATTACTAAACACGTACACCTCAACTATATCGAGAGAATTAAAAGTAATGAGAAATCAGGGAGGGCCCATTTTACCAAACTAATCCATGGTGACGGAGACATAAATACAAATAGTATACACTCTGTTCATTACAGCAGTACATCAAGTGATTATTTAGCAATAGTTACACTGACTGGTAAGAATCAAATTGCTTACACTATTGGAATCAACCCTGTGTTTGGTATTTTTCGTTTCTGAATTTTTTCAACGTTGGACGAATCCCGAGGTTTTCAAGGAACGTGTAAAGTCCTGTACAAATAGAGTGATGAAAACAAACCACTAGTTTTAGATGTAGTATAACAATAAAGAAAAGTGTGCTTGCAGTGAGGGAATTTGTTCTGGTGTCGGCTTTGAATTATTGAAAAGATATCCAAAATATCGGTCTGAAGCCATCTCGTTTAAAAACATAAACGCAGTTGCGAGTGTATTTATTTAACCATTAATACCCTAACACGAGTTTATGAAAAGGAAAATGGTCACTGTTCTGTCAAACGATGATCAACTTCTTACGACTTATAAAACATGCTAACCAAAGCTGAGGAAACGGAACATTTTGGCAGGAAATTATTCTAAGAACTGTTATCAGTCATAAAACTTTGTTTTAGATGGATTGCTTTAACCTTTCACCTTATTTCAGAGTTTAATATTGTTTTTCTGTGTGTTTATCCCGGTATAAACTGTCTGTTGCCGAATCACACAGAAATAACGCCCCAAGGGCAATAAGTAAGATGATTGATTTGGCGACTGACAGTTTATACTGCAGTAAATAAACGCAACCCCCTCGCAAACACCAAAAACAAAACATTAAACCCCTATAACTGATTTGGCTGCCAATTGTATTCATTATATTTGTCATTGTGCTTATTTGTTATTAGTTGGTATGATTCAGCGTATGAACACAAGTTTGTGGTCCCTCGTTCGTAACTATTTGTAGAACAGGGCAGTCTATACAGTGGGCATAATAACTACGTCATCATCATTTATCCAATTTTATCCTATGTACCATGTATATCTTACCTAAATGAACATATGTATTCTGAGTGGAAGGACTATATTCAAAGCAAAGCAGTGAAGTTATTTTTGATAGAAAAATGACTGTATTATTATAAAGCATTCGTAGAATAATTGAAAGAAATGTAGCACATTCATCACTGTCCAGATTCGTGCATAACATATTTTCGTTTTTCCTTTAACCTGTATTTGTGTTTAGGACAGGCTTGGCATTAGATTACATGTTGAGGCATTCAATTATTGAAGCTAAGTGATCGTTTTTGTTTGTCCACACACACACACACACACACACACATGGACACACAGACACAAACGCAGACACACACATACACACACAAACATTTGTAAAAAAATTAAGCAGCTGTATTCTCCGTATTTGTCCAGATCTTTTGTCAGTGAAACATTGTTTTGCATCATGATGCCCAATCAAATATGTGACATCAGTGTAGATAATAAATAGACCAATACACGAAAGTCCGGAAAGAAACATAGCCTAGTGGTTGGTGTGGAATGCTATTGATGTAAAACGTTAAAATATTTAGCACAGGAAATCATAACATCAAAACTAATAACATCGTTTATTTGTGATCTTTTAGTAGCAGACTTTTCTTGCACTAGTCAATACAAGTATAACAAAACACTGAAATATATAGCTTAACAATCCAACAATTGTATGACATGTATTTACTGTTCTAATTGTACTTTTATGTAACTATTTGTTCTGCATTTTCTGAATCCCATTCATAACTATTAATTGTAAATAGCCATTAGATTTATATTTAAAAAAACATAAGTTATAGGTATTTTATATTATCATAGATTTGGCATGGATAGTTGACATGGTTACTTAACTTGAAAAGCACGTTTTTCCTTGATCTGTCCGGGATGCTTAATTTCTTTAGCTGGAACAGACTGGAGGGTGCAGTTATTGAAATGGTAGGTGGAGTGTGTGATGAATTCTTTCATAGATTAATCTTACTTTATTAGAGTGCTTGTAGAGACTTTTTTGCAAATGCATTACAAAGTACTTTTGAGCGCTACTAGTTGGGTTTGCAGATTTCATTGAACATTTACAGAGGTCTAGGACAGTACTGCGGTCTTGCAGAAGAATCTGGAGAAGAGAGTGACGTTTTTGAACTTACATCCTCAGAAATGTATTCATTTGTTGCTTGTGTTTGGTACTGATTCATGTGCATGGTTTTACTGAAAACCCAATAGAATGATCAGTCTGAGAACCGCTGTGCCTAGGAGTGGGCAGTATATCTTGCAGATATGTTGGCATTTCTGCATATGTCGGGCGGAGAATGAGTAAATTGCCTTGCCCAACACTTCTAGTGATGAACCATGCTTGACACATCTGGGGAGTTTCCATAGTATTTCTTGCTTTAAACCTACACATACAAAACACATTAAATCTCTTCATTATATACCGGCATGCTTTACTAAAATGACAGTTAAGCTTCAATTAAATATAAAGCAGCATTACTTCAGCTAAGATGAATGAACAACACATTCGACTGCATATTTGTTTTCTTTAATTAATATTTTCTACTGAATGAAAGTAGGAATAAATGAATGAATATACCTACCTGTATGAAGTGTTGTAGCCACGCTGGGTGTTTTTCATCGTAGGCTTTGAGTACCATTGCTATGAGATATTTAAGAGATATTCCTCTTTTAAGACGTTTAAAGCGTTTGGTCTGTGATCATCCTGCAGTTCAAATGGCAATGGTTCATTTAAAATACTTGAACACTCGACTTCTGATATTTCTTTCGCTTTAAAAGGTTTGTCACGTATTGATCGGTCAATGTTTGCAAAGTCTTCATGCAGGAAACCTATCTGATATGGCAAGTAACGAAGATTCTATAAATTTTGTCATTCAGGACACAGCAGCAGCTCGATGGTGAATACCTTACACCACTGACCTTGACCTAACATACTTGAAACGTTTTTAATCCTGCTTTTATTTACCAATATAGCATTAAAAATAATACTTTTGTCATGAAATTACAAATATGTATTGTTTTAGTATCTTTAAATCAGTTCTGTCAACTTTTGTTGATACAAATTGTACCATATTTATTATTTTAGAACAAATATTGTGTATGTGCATCGCTTGTGATGTTTTCCTTTGGTTTTCACCTTGCGGTATTTATAGAAATAGTTATTTTTAGAAATGTATTTCTAAGCAGTTTATACATAAACAAATGAAGCCCAGTGCTGCCTCGGCAAATAGCATGCAACAAATAACAACATATTGGGCATCAGTTGAGCATGAAATCTGATACTAATAAATTGATCGGGCCCATTGATAAACCTCATTCAACAATATTGTTCACGCAGAAACATTAAACCCAATCCTACTCTTTTGTATATCATTTTTGATAAATGCTTAAAAAATTATGCTTCTTTATTGGAAAGAGATATGTTCAGTGTGTCATGAAAATGTCATGCACTTTGCTTTATAAAATGAGGTCTCTAAGCATTGACTTTATATAAGTTATATAGTTTAAAATATTAAAATTGTTGTTGTAAATATACAATTCTGTTCGTTCTTTTGGGAGTGCCGCAGGGTTCACTTCTAGAACCGTTATTGTTTCTTGCATATATCAACGATATTCTTGACGATCTATTTAGTCGCGCCAGATAATGGCGTGCCGATGATAGTTCTCTCTCTCTCTCTCTCTCTCTCTCTCTCAGCATGCAAGATATCAATATGAAACTCAATGGTCACATCAGAACTCTATAAGACTGGTCATCCCAATGGTTTGTAAGCTTCAACCCAACAAAAGGAATAACCCGCCATTTCTCATATTGATGCTCCAAACTGGATTTGTTTACAGTAGAATTTCCCACAACAAGTGGCTGACGGCTGGCAATATATATGCGGAGTTTGCAGATTTGTGTCAAATTTCAAATACTTCCTGCAGAGAAAACATTCTCTCTGAACTTGTCCCTGTCCAAGAAGTATTTGTAGCACATATTGTGGTTGCTGATGATGTTTTAGTACCAGTAATTAACATTTTGCATGAATAAACAACGATGGATTCCTCAGAAAGGGTTCATCTTAGCAGGACACCAATAATAGAGGAAAATTGAGTAAACCAACATAAATAGGCGCATACTAATAATTTACACGATGACATAAATCTGAAAAAATTACTCATATGAGGTTTCATCATCATAATGCTGTGTACCAAATTTGGCTGAAACGCGAACAATCTCTATTAAAGTAAGCTGCGCAAAAGAAAGTTAGGAAAGAAAAACAATCAAGTACCACGATCACTATACTCATCAACTACTAGCTGAATCTGAAGTAGGTGTTGCATATTCGCTAATATAATCATCGTACTGATCAATAGCATCAGCAGTACTAATACTAACCGAAGTAGGTGTTGCATAGTCGCTAATATTAGCATCGTACTGATCAATAGCACCAGCAGTACTAATACTAACCGAAGTAGGTGTTGCATAGTCGCTAATATTAGCATCGTACAGATCAATAGCAACAGCAGTACTAATACTAACCGAAGTAGGTGTTGCATATCCACCAATATGATTATCGTAGTGATCAAAAACATCATCTGCACTAGCATCAACTGAAGTAGGTGTTTAAAGGTAAAATTGAGGTGTCGCCGTGTTCGTGACTTTCTTCTAAAACACGTACTTACTAACAAAGACTCCGAAATACAGAGGATTTGATCAATGTGCATTACATTAACAAATTATATGTAAGTATCAAATTGTTTCTAAATATAATCTCAATCAGCAGATAACGGTCTTGTATATGAGGATTCGAAAATAATAATAGTTATTTTCCTGTTGAGTGTTACAGACAACACGTCATTAGCATCCTCAAATCCTCAATCATTAGACATTTGGACCAAAGTTTTTAACATAATTTGGAAAAATGTATCTAAAATAAAAGAAAATGTGATTATCCACGGCGATATTTCAGTATCAACCTACCTACCGATAATATACCGCATACTTTTTTGATTTGACGTACAGCATCCTCAGGTTTGTTTTAACGGCATGATAAGGGATTTCCATTCCCAGAACTAAGTAACTCCCTTATTGTTGTTATTGCTTACCATGTTGACACGGGGTTAAATTCAACGACACCAGGGCATAAGAATGTAAATCATTCCGCTTTTGCTCCGATAGAAATAATCAGGCTCATATTTATTTTAAGATATTGAATCGAATTTTTTACGCTTTGGACGGCACTCCATATACAGCACTTCTATCATTAAGAGCTCAACAATTTAAGTAATTTTCTTTATATCAGCTCATTGTTTCAGGAATGTAATCCGTCATCATATCACAACACATAAAAGCAAAATGATTTGATGGTTGTAAAATTTTTGTATGGCATGTTGTTTTCATTATTAACAGTTATGATGGTCAGTTAAGTAGGACTATCAATAGCGGGATGACATTAAAATAGTTATTTTTACGGCAAGATAATGATAATATAACTTACTAAATGTAATGGTAGCAATTTTGAAGTGTTGGGGAGATATCAAAGGATATCGTAGAGAAGGTTGAAAACGATATAATTGTCGTTGTAAGTGCAGCTTTTCAGAGAGCGGAAGGTGAATACATTTAGTAACAAGATTCGCAGAAGAGTTCGCCTATTTAACAGATAACGTTTCAGTGCGTCAATTTTCATATATTACTTGCGTTGCGAAGCAGACACATGAGGATTAGATTTGATATGTGTGAATCATCGGCTATTATCGATCGTCAAAACCCTCAGAAAGGTCGTAGATAAAACTGCAGAACATGGTAGGTGTATGTTTTGGACGTGTATATCATTGAAAAAGTCAACCCCATTTAACATCATTTTGAATTGTTCACATATATAGTGACAAAAAATTATAAAGGAAAGAAGACCTCATCTATTTATTGAAAACTAACACATCACGTGTTCAAAAGAACTGTGTTTCACTTTGATGACTGGTCGACCGCTTTGGCGGCCTTCATAGTGCTCGTGTGATGTCAATTTATTATCCGTCAAAGATTTACCCGAGGTTTTATGTTCGATTATCAGTAACAAGATGACCGATACGCTGACGGGGTGGCGCTGTATTTAACGACTTTTATGTACTGCAGAAATATGGGGGATATGAGGTGCGTCTCTTTATTCCCACTTTACCCGTTATCGCATTGAACGAGATCAAATTTAAGTTTGCCTGCTTCTTATTCGGAACTGACACCTTTGCTCACAGCAGCAAAGCATGCCGGTAAATTCGTTTCAGGACCGTACTGCAGAGTACTCACATTCTTCCACTTGAGATTACAAATGGGGATTTAATCATTTCGATTAGACAGATTGAAGGAGATTGAACAGGTATGATGACCTTGATGTAGCGATTTCCAGTGCTACGATAGTACTGGGATAGTTTGCTGTGCCTTTTTTTTGACATCTGAAGCTACTTTTGAATATTTCTTTCTGTGTAACACTAAAGGGACTCAGAACCAAATGTATCCGAATGTCTGGTTACCACGTAAGCTGCTGTGTAAACCTATGAGTACACCTGTAGTACTCTTTAACTGTTGGTTCTACATTCATTTTTCTACATCGCTCAGTCCATCGGCAGTAAAAACAACATGAGATTGTAGAACTAAGGTGACCGTTGCTGTTTTCAAAACCTTCAAAATATGCTATAATTAATTTAAGCGCATTTTTCGAATTTTCCCAAAAAATTTCTAAACTGAAGATTATTTGTGTACTAGATCAGGCTCACGTATATACGTCTGTATTGTCATTTCAATTTTCAGTGCTGCACTTATTAATCTCTGTTATTAGAATACTTCCTTTCATCATATTGCACCACTTAAAATCAATCGCTTGATTTTCGTTAGTGTTCCATATAATATTTACCCCATCAATGCTGTACATTTTATCGTTAATAACTTATATGTTAAGGTTAATTCATCGCTCGGGATCATGATATCTTTATTTGCCGACTATTGTGAGGGTTGCTTTAGTAGCCCGTGTATCGTGTTGTTATCGTAGCAAGTTCAATCATCTTGTCAGGTGTAATTATGCTCTTAATTGACGAGAAAATAAATATGTCAAACTTTCAAACTATATAAAAAGCTAAAGAATGTTATGGCTACAATGTATAGATAGATCGAAAAATGAATATCGGAGTCCTCTGACTGTTACCTTTTGATATTTTTACCTGACTCCTTTATTTACGTTCTTAATCTTTAACAATATATTCATAATACAATAAATCTTTAATATAATGAAATTTATATTAGCGTAAAATTCATATGTTATTCAACTACAATAGCTTCAAATTGTTCTAAAGAAGAAGAATCCTCCCATTTATACATAAATATTGGTTAAATTAATTCGATTTTTTGGGTCCGTTTGTATCCTTCCTTTTGTAGGTATCTTGAATATAAGATTACCGGTGTAAATTATATTATTTTTTTATTATTATTATTTTATTATTATTATTATTATTATTATTATTATTATTATTATAGCTCAGAACATATTATTTTGTTATCCGTCTATAACAAGCAACTGCCACATAACTATCAATTTCCCGAACGTGTGAAAAAACAAGATTACATCGACGAGTATGCAAATGAAATTTCTTCCATTCCAAAATGAAGTTACAAAACAATTCAAAGTTATTAAACCATGAGATAAATTGATATACACATGAAAGAAAGAAATATTAAAAAAATATGATGCTTTGGCACCTTAAAGAGCTAATAAAGCAAAGAAAATTATTTTGCATTCTTCAGATCTGAAACCAAATATGTCATTTGCCTGTTTATTCTTTAATTTTTTACATACATAACATACTCAGCTGTGAGTGCATTTAGAATGCTTAATTATCTAACAAATGTGTTCACTACACTAATGCTTATATATTTAATGTTCTTTTTTTCTACGCTGTTGATCAAATTCACGTCATTAGTTATATGTTCCAATGCACCTAGCCTATTTTACCTATGTTAGGCTCAAACTTTGATACCAAGGCTATATTAACTATGTTAAGCCTAACGTGGACACCAAGGCTATCATAACTATGTTAGGCCGTAACTCGGATACCAAAGCTATCGTAACTATATTAGGCCTAACTTGGACACCAAGGCTATCATAACTATGTTAGGCCGTAACTCGGATACCAAGGCTATCGTAACTATATTAGGCCTAACTTGGACACCAAGGCTATCATAACTATGTTAGGCCGTAACTCGGATACCAAGGCTATCTTAACTATATTAGGCCTAACTTGGACACCAAGTCTATCTTAACCATGTTAGGCCGTAACTCGGATACCAAGGCGATCATATATTTGTTAGGCCTAACTTGGACACCAATACTATCTTATGTCATGCATTAACTTGGACACAAGACTATCTTAACTATGTTAGGCCAGTAGTATAGTGGGATACACGAGGGACAATGGAAATCCTAGTCAAAAAGATCGTGGAACGTTTGGGGACAAGGGGAATTTAACATGGGCAACATTAATATGGGTGGAACTATAGAGGGACAAAAAAGTATTGGGATTGTATAGGGACAATAGGAATGGAAGAGGTGGGGTGACGTCACGATACTAGTTATTGGCAACAATGTAGCAAGGGGCTGACCTAAATACGTGCTATCTTAGGTAAACACATGTATAACACAAAAAAAATTGTTTTAGGCAAGAAAGCAAATATTTACGAGGCATATGAGTAGCCCTAAAAAGGGCTTTTGGTTTTATGTTAACATCATTACGTTAACACAGAGGACGTTGCACAGGTCTTCTTCTCTTCCTCAAACTTCTTTTGACTTCTGGACCGTAGATGAGGACCCTCTTCAGACTGCCTTGTCTCTCCACATAGATTCTTCTTTTCCAAACGCTCGTATTGGTGATCCGGATAATTGTCGATGATCATTTAACAGACATGGGTAAGTGTGGTTGAACAGCATCGACGATACGAGAGTAGATAATTCAACGTTTGTCTATATCTTGTGACGAGAACAGCTGAAGGGAATGCAGTGAACCGCTGTTATTTATAATGGAAGAGCGGATCGAAACGGATTGAATTTTTTTTTCACCAATCCAAACACGCGTTACAAAATTTAGTCACAGTGCGGAGTATGTCTTCCAATCTGAAGAGAGCTGCCTGTGATGTCACATTCCCTAAACAGATGCGCTAGCGTCTGTGCGCAGTGAATCAATGCGCCAGAATTTTCAAACATGACGGAAACTAAGAAGACGACGTATTGGGGTGCACCGGTTGTGGAGACGAGAAGCGATGTCATAGCAGCGGCTACCAAAGTCAGCACAGTCTTACTTCCAGAAGAGACTGATTTTAATTGGGATTTAGTCGATTTTCTTTCTTCTTCGCAAGAATTTTTTCCGGTACCAGCACATTCGCCACCTTCTCCTTCCTTACCACACGTCGATGATTTTAAACAGAGACAGAAAGTAGAATTGGAGAAATTTTTACAGCAGCAATAAGAAGCAAAACAAGCTTTTCTCATTCAACAGCAACACCGAGAAGAAGAAGAGGCAAGAAGAAAACGACAGGAAGTAGAAGAAGAAGCAAAGAAAGAACACGCTCTAAGAGAGAAGGAAGACAGTGAAAGTCAAACGGTGACGGTACTTTTCGATATGCTAGCAGAGTTAAGGAGTCTGAAACAAATGTATCAGACTTCTTCAATACGACCCAAGAGAAACTGACCTTCAAAAGCCAAGCAGCCGAACCCTGTTTTCTAAGCCTAAGATACCCACCCTAGTGATTTCTACCAAATCATCGACAAGAGCTAGTCCAGAATTAGGCCTTGGCCGTGGCAAAGGCTTAAGGCAGTTAAAGCAGATTACTTACCGTTCCTGAGTTTGCTATTCATTTATATATTTAAAAAAAACACTTAACGGTCCTTTTCAGGGCCACCCACTTCTCATGAAAAGTGATACTATTCATTTTGCCAAAATCAATTAAAACTCAAAAATCCCTTTTCTGCCCATGATGTACGTGTGTATATGCGTGAGTTTAGGTCCTTATTCTAAAAAATCGAAACCAAGAGACATTTACATTTTCTGTCCGGTCTATTCTGGTACAAAGTTCACAATCCAATTCACAACACTTTAAAAAGTTCAATGACTTTTCTGTGTCTTTTTTCAGTCTCTCTGTTATTTTGTTTTTAAATTTCTTCACTCTTTCTCCTCGTCTTCATTTTTTCTCTTTTTCTTTTCTGGCCGTGTCTGGGTTCTTCCTTTTTGGAGGGTAACTTTTTTCTTCCTGTTCTGATCCCCTCTCTTCCTTTTGCTCCTGGTGATTTTTAGATCATTCTGAAGACCAGTGTCCTTTCTCTTGACAATGATAACAGGTATCTTGACTTTTGTCTCTACTCGCACCTGTCTTGCTTTTGACGGTCTGGACACTCTGCAACCCAATGCCCTTTCTTCTTACAGATATAGCAAGTATCTTGAATTTTATCTCAAATAGAGGGGGAATAGTCCGTCGGCTTGTCTGAAGAAAACTTTCGTATGATACCTCGCAAAGCTCTGATCAGAAGTTCGATCTGTGTGGGCTCTTCCATCGTTCTGGTCGGTTTGAGAGTGATATGAATACTGTAAGCGAAGACAGTGACCATTTATGTAGGGAAGACATTGGTCTGATATGGATATAGTGACCCATGGAGTTAAAAAAGTAGCCATTTGACTTTCTTCAGTCAAGATAAAACGATCGCATCATTTCGTGCAGAAAGAAGAAGAATGTAAGAGGCAGAAACATGATTTGTCACCTTGCACAATAGCTGAAGTCTTGGCTCAAATTCATGCCAGCGATTTTGAAAATGACATGAGTGAACCCGAATCCAGACCCAGAGAGCCTGCACCCAACCAAACGTCACCACCATTAACCCCTGAAAAGTACTACTACATTCGAAAGACGGAAAAGCGGTCCTCTAGCAAATTTAGAACCACCGCTTACACTTACATCGTGCAGTTTAAAGATTTAAAGTCCAACGTACCGCTGGAGAATGCAGAAGAGTTCATCACCGAGGTATGGGATTATTTCTTAACCACACTGAAACGACGATGTGAAGCCAAAGAAGACGATCGCTTGAGACTTTCCATTCATCACGACAGTTTGAAGACCCCCGTTTGGATCGAGTCTGACATCTTCCGAAGTCATCGACAAGATTCAGCACGGACAACAATCCAACGACAACTTTCACATCACCGATGGAAAAGCGACACTGTTCATGACCCACGTTTCTCTCACCCAGGGGACATGACGCAAAACGGTGTTATTGGTTGACGACCTTCTCAGCACCAAAAAGATCCTCGTCCTAATTAACAGTCCTCAAGAAAAGATGTGTTTAGCCCGTGCCATCGTGGTGAGATGAACGCAGGGCCGGCGTTACCATATAGGCAAACTAGGCAGCCGCCTAGGGCGCTGATTTCAGGGGGCGCATTTTTAAAAAAAAAATACATTGTTTATAAATATTGAAATTGATATTTTCCGGGGGGGGGGGCGCCAGAATCTAATCTTGCCTAGGGCGCCAGATAGTCTGGCCGGGTCTGGCGCCGGCCCTGGATGAACGTATGCCGACAAGAACGACACGGTAGAATTGAAAAGAGTATGTGACAACTTTCGAAAATCTAACCGAGCCAAACAACAAAGAGAAGCAGAAGTACCTCTGTTTTCTCGAGGCAAAAATTTCAAAGACAGAAAATACATTTACATCTATCATCACGATAAACATTTCGATGTCATCGAAGTTTCCCTTGTGCCTTACTTGTGCCGAAACATGCAACCAAGACCGACCTTTTCAGCACACCCAGGAAGAACGCGCTTTGACGGGAACGTGGGTCAGCGTGGAACTGTTTAAAGCTCTGGACCTGGCATACCAACGTGCAAGTCTTAGCCAAACAGTTATGAACGCCTTGGCGGACTCATGCGAATGACGATACCACTCAAACCTCACATGCCTCTTCATGTCGTCGACTTAACAACAACAAGAACAAAAATAAAAATCTATAAAAACATCGGACATTTTGGATCTGTCTCATACATCAATAACATGACGTCACTTCAGACTCACCTTCCCGTCAAACTGATTCGTGCCTTGTACGGCATCAGGAGCGAAAACAAATTCACTGACATATGCTCGTGTCTTAGAAGCCAGTCTTAAAGACGTCTTACGATGGTTTACGGTGGAAGCACGTCAATTACTGCAAGGTATCATTCGCATTCCACATCAAACCAAACGCCTTTTTGACAGAAACAAAGTAGCCTTGACACAACTTGCTGATCTCCGCACCGACACTCAAACCAAAAAGCAAATCATTTTGAAACCTGGAGGTAGTGTTTCTCTAGATGTCATCATTCGCTACCTCTTAAAATGGGTTCCTAATGCCCCAAATGTCCTCCCCAAGAAAAAAGCCACTCCAGAAAAGCAAGACGGAACCAAAAGAAGGAAAAGAGCAATGGTGGCAAGACCAGGTCACAGCCCCAGAAAAGGAAAAGCCCACAGAAAAAGAGAACGAAAAGTCCCCTGAAAACGAAAAGCCCCTAGAAAACAGCTTCTACCAGCAAGAGAGGTACTTCGGTCAGGACGTAATCTTACATTCACCACAATCTGCAGCGACGGTGACCATATCTCCAGTTGCCTCAAGTTCTTCCAATTTTCCGTTGTTGGCGATGCCTGCCAAACCCAATTTGACACCCGTTCTTCCTTATTTGATGAAACAATGCGACATTCCTGCTTCACTGACGCCACAGCAGGGACAAGGCAGAAAAAGACGACGAAAACACCCCTTCAGAGGTCTTCACACTCATAAAGCTAGAAAGACTAGGAAAAGAAGAATATCCCGAAGATTACATCGATCTGAACAGCAGTTGCTTGTACTTGAAAGTAAAAGTGATTGACAAATCGGTAGACGGTCCCGATCTAAAGGAGGAAGATAAAGTTACCCCTCGTCAACAATTTCATGCATTCCTTGTTCAGTGGAGTGGATTTGTACTTGAATAACAAACTGGTCAGTAGCAGCATGGATATTTGCCCTTACCGAGCGCACCTAGAAAATCTCTTGACGTACGGAAAAGAAGCCAAGAACACCCATCTGGATACTTGAGTGGTATAGAAACCTGAAAGGTCAGGCCATTTTAACAAAAACAAAACAGTCGAAAAGAAAGAACACAATAAGGGATTTGAAGAACGAAGAAACAAAATCACAGGACCTAATAAAAGTTTAAAACTGATGGATCGTTTGCATTTAGACATGTTGTTGCAAGATAAGTATTTGCTGAATGGAGCGGATGTCCGCCTGAGACTGAATCGTAGCAGTACCGCTTTCCATTTGATAAGTGATGTTGCTTATCACAAAACCGTTATCCAAGAAGTCAGACTGTACGTGCGACGCTTGGAAGTGTTACCCAAAGTAGGAAACGACATCAGTCACACTTTGAGCAGAACGAACTACAAGTATCCGATAAGATCCTTGAAAGTGAAACCTTTCACCATTCCCGCTGGACACCAATCCATGAACGAAGATCATCTGTTCCAAGGACAGTTACCGAAACGTTTGATCATTGGTATCGTCAAAAAACCTTCGAGGAAAATCCTTTTGAGTTTAATCACTACGAAGTGTCCAAGATCGAAATCAGTCTAGATGACAAGATTTTGTGTACCAAGCTCTTCGAACCTACGTTTGGTGACGGGAAGAATTACTTGAGATCGTACTTGTCCCTGTACTAAGCCACCGGACAGTTAGGAACCAACACCAGTCACGGCATTACGTGCGAGGATTATGTAGGAGGTTACACAATGTGGGATTTTGATTTTACACCAGACCAAGGTAGCGACGAGGGACATTTCTACCCTATAAAATCCGGCCAGATTCGTGTGGAACTTCAGTTTAAAGTACCTATACACAAAGAAAACACTGTGAACGTCATCTTGTATGCCAAATTTGATAATACCGTATAAATCAACAGTTTGAGAGAAGTTGTTCATACTAGATTATTAAAAGCAATGGATGATCGTAATCCCTATTTGAATAGTGGAAAATCTATGGAAATGGAATTGGATGATACCGTGGAAGTAGAACCCCAAGACAAAGACGAAGAGGAAGTAGTGATGAAGTCCAGATGGTCAGAACAAGTCTCCTGTTTTGTCAATCACCTGACAGAAACAATTACGGATTTGATCAAGAAAGATTGCTATGAATGTCAAAACTATCATCCCAGTCAATTTCAAGACGCAAAATTGGAAAAGTAAACTGGACGAATCCTGGAGTCTCATCTCGAAAGAAGACATGTTGCATCAATGGTGTAAACACTTGCGTGATCATTCCTCTCCCCCACTGATGGTTCTAGAGATCCGTCACATCGAAGCTTTCTTGCTTTCTTGGCTCAGAGTGCTGACACGAAGCGAAGAAACGGTTACTTTTCAGAGCTTTTTAAGCAAATGGTTCGGATTGAATTGATGACTTATCACTACCTGTGGACAAAAACCCCAGAAAAACAAAACAACACAAAACAATGGATACCTGGGAACTTTATTACCTTTTGAACCACAGTTCAGACACTGCTTCTTGGAATACTGTCGTGTGTGCTAAAGATGAACTGCGTCATCGCAAACCTCAAGACCATCAAGCTTATGTCATCAATACGGACGACAGTTATCTCCCAGGAACCCACTGGGTAGCCGTTTACTTCACCGTGATGGTTTTGTGGAGTATTTTGATTCGTATTCGATTGCCACCTTTGGAAGACGATATCATCGACTTTATGAGAAGAAATGCCAAGACGACACGATTCAATAATGTGAAATTACAAGGCACAGTGGTGTGTGGACAATATATTTTGTCTTAGCTGGGAAATGTAGTGTACAACAGTCGAGCTTTACTTCACAACTTTGTCAACCTTGTCAAAAATAGCCTGTTATTTGAAATATTGTATGTTTGTTCTTTAAAAGATGTTTTATGCTTAATTGTGGGTTGTTAGTTATGTGAATAAAAATGTTGTGTTTTGAAAAAATGGTTCTTTCGTTTGTTTTCAATTTGTATCATTATACATGCTCTTTGACTTTCTCTATCCCTCACTCTACAATCAACAATCATAATGTTCCTACTCTAAACATTTTAGTGATGTTTTCTATCTAATCCGCGCTTGAACCATATAAAGCGAGGCAGTCTCCAGTCTGACCATCCTTTGTTGACTCATCCTCCTATGAAGATACCTTCTAATTTTTATAAACTAAACGAAGCATAAGTGCATTTGCACCGGGTCAGGCAAAGCCTGATACCCAAGCCTGAATTTATAGAGAATGTCAAAATGCTGAAAGTTGTCGAAGACCTGATAGGAGAGGTCTTCAGAGAGGAAATCAAGAAGGAACAAGAAGAGTGAACGGAGACGTACAGACTTCAGAAGCAGAGACAACAGCAACAGCAAGAGCCAGAATGAGGATTTGTCGACTGTCGTGTAGACACGAACGAGTTCTCCTTCTCTTTCCAAAGAAGCTGACCCTATCTATGGGAAAGCTTGCCGCCAGACGCGGACGCAATCTTCGACAATAAAAGATTGCCCTAACTCCCCGTTCAAAAAAACACACCTTTTCAGGGCTACCCCAATACTCTAGAAAAGGGATAATTTTTGAATTGCCAGTTGTGTGTTAGTAAGTTGAAAAAAGATAGAAGTGTGTCTAAAAGCACTTCATTTCTTTGTTTTATGTATAAAAATATAGATGTGTGTCTATAAGCACTTCGTTTCCGAAGCTTGTCAAAAAATAGTCTGCATGTGTTTGAGTTTGTAGTTAGTGTTTGCAATTAAAAGTGAGTGTTTCTTGTAGGTTCGCTCGTTCCATGTTTTTTGTGACAATATGGGTCTTGTACGTTTTGGTGACAAGGGATGTTTCCCTTCACGTCCGCGCTTCACATATATAAAGGAAGCGCTCGTCAGTCTGGCTACCGGTCGTTGATTCATCAACTGAAAGAAGATAAGCAGACTCACAAAACTCTTGGAACTTCAGATGCACCTTGAGTACACTAAGCGCCTGCTAGATGAGCTTGTCATGGATGTGATTGCAGAAAGTGAGAGAATAGAATATGAAGAGGAGAGGAAAAGAAAGAAGAAGAAGGAATAAATAATCCTGCCTCACCTCATGCTAAGGCCTCTGTGTGACGTCATCCAAGAATGTGGAATAGGAGAAGACAGAGGGAATTCTTCACTATCCCTGAAAGTGAGGACTGGGAGAGTGACGCCAGTCACCCACCCCTCTCTACGCTCTCAACCACAACTGTGAATTGGAATAACGATTGGAGTCGTCGTTGTATCTGCGGTGCCAGGCCTGGGAGATGTAACCATAAGCCAGTTGCATCTGAAGTTCAAAACAACCGCCCTTGTTAGGGCTAACCAAATCTCTAGAAAAGAGACTATTCAAGTTGCCATTTGGTATGAATTTGTAGTAGTTTGACTATAAACACTCCTTCCTTTCCTGATATGTGTGTGTGTGTGTATGTGTGTGTGTGTGTGTGTGTGTGTGTGTGTGTGTGTGTGTGTGTGTGTGTGGATAGTAGATTTTGGGGTTTGTGGATAGTATATAATAGTGTTTCTTCTTCTCGTGTGTGGATAATATATTTTGGGGCTTGTGGATAGTATATAATAGTTTTTTCTTCTTCCCGTGTTATGTAATATATTTTGGTGTTTGTGGATAGTATATACAAGTTTTTCTTATTTTCGTGTGTGGATAGTATATTTTGGGGTTTGTATGAGTTCCCGTACGTTTGTGTGGATAATAGATAATATTTGAAGTGAGTGTAAGGGATATTTTTCTTCACGTCCGTGTTTGACAAATATAAAATCAAGCGTCCGTCATTCGTGCCATTCTACACGGAATACTCAATGAAGATGGCTTCTAATACAATTTATAAAATGAAGACGTTGCAGGAAGTCGTGGACAATTTGGGGATAATAGAAGTGATGCTGGTAAAACTGGATGAGAATCACTATTCTTACAGTCCCCACTGAGTCGAGATGGAAATAAACAATTTGAGAAAGTCTAAGGAAAGACTAAGGGAAGTGATTAAACATGAAAAAGAGGATAAGGAGGATGAAGAGGATAGAAGAATAATGAGAGCATGGGACGAAAAAAATAGAAAAAGAAGAGAAGAATGAGAAGAGGAAGAAAGATGCGGTGGAGAATGAGAAACAGGAGGAGAAAAAGGATGAGAAGACAAAAAGTGTAGGACAGAAAATAAGAAGCTGGTGGAGAAATATAAGGAATTAGAAAATAGAAGAAAACCAAAGGCCCTTTTCAGAGCCACTCATATGCCTCGAAAAGATATTTATTCCTTTTCCATATATGTGTTTGATGTTCAGTATATGTATGTATGTTGCATGTGTTTTGTATGTCTATATCCCGCCAGTTCCACCTCGCCGATCTTTTTAGATTTTCCCCCGCTGTTTGGTCTGGTTTAGGTCAGCCCTTTCCTTATTGTTACCAATATCCAGTACTGTGACGTCACCCCACCTGTTCCATTCCTGTTGTCCCTATACAGTCCCAGTACTTTTTTATCCCTCTATAGTCTCACCCATGTTAAAATTCCCCATGTTAAATTCCCCTTGTCCCCGTGCGTTCCCACGACCTTTTTGACTGGAATTTCCATTGTCCCTAGGGTGTCGCACTATACTACGTGGGCTGTTACTCGGTTACCAAGGCTATCTTAACTATGTTAGGCCTAACTTGGACACAAGACTATCGTAACCATGTTAGGCCTAACTTGGACACAAGACCATCGTAACTCGGATACAAAGGTTATCTTAACTATGCTAGACCTCATTTGGACACCAAGAGTATCTTATGTAATGCATTAACTTGGACACCAAGACTTTCGTACTTATGTTAGGCATTAATTTGGACACCAAGGCTGTCTTGCTTATGTCAGGCTCTACCTTGGACACCAAAGCCATCTTATTTGTGTCATGCATTAATTTGGACACCAAGACTATAATACTTATATTAGGCATTAATTTGGACACCAAGGCTATCTTACTTATATCAGGCTCTACCTTGGACACCAAAAACTTTTTACTTGTGTCATGCATTAATTTGGACACCAAGACTATCGTACTTATATTAGGCATTATCTTGGACACCAATTGTATCTTATTTATGCATTGACTTGGACACATAGACTGTCTTTCTTAAGTTAGGTCCTACCTTAGACACCAAGGCTATTTTATTTTTGTTATGCATTAACTTGGATACTGCAACAGTATTACTTCGGTTAAGCTCTAATTTGGACACCAAGACTAATTTACTTATGTTATACAATAACTTGGACACCAAGGCTGTCTTTGTTATGTTAGGCTCTAATTTGGACACCAAGACTATCTTCTTTATGCATTAACTTGGACACCAACTATATTATGTTAGCCCCTAACTTGGACAGCAAGATTATTTTGCTTATGTTAGGCATCAGTTTAGACACCAAGACTATCTGACTTACGTAAGGCCCTACCATAGACATAACCTATCTAAAACTCAACATGGATTATGTTGCATCTTCCAAAAATAGCTGCAATTGAATGAACAAAAATGGAATGTTTGGTGCAAAACACGCTTGTTTCGTCTTCTTACACACAAACTAAGAGGCTGAACTCAATAATCACTTTGGCTTCTGGTTAGGTTCCAATGTTGCATTTTATCGAATGTAAGTAGCATTTTTCACTGTTTACCAAATCAGAGAAGAGATATTACAAATTTTGTTAGGACTATTTTATGGTACATTAATGGTGAGTGCCTCAATTAGAGCAGTGATGCTTTTTATATCTTGTGCAAGAGCAAATAGTGTGCGTTTATTTTAAAAACTTCAGAAAATAAAATTAAGCTCCATTTCATGCATAATCTCTAAGAAGACTTTTGGTTTTCGTGGCATGGTCAACGTTCGAGAAATTTAAAATGGCGTCAGGGTCTAAGTGAATGAACATACATTTTCCATGTATTTCAATCGTCTTGAAAAATATGTATTCGCATACTAAATTTTACTTTCAGGAGACGCATTCACAGCATTACGTGGATACACAAACAAAATATTTACAACGGAATGGCAGGACTCATTTCCTACATTTTACTCGGGTATTTGATGGTCATGCTGCTCGCCTATTCGGATTGTAAGGAAAAAACCACATTTCCAAGGGACTTACAGGACATTAAGAAATTTATTGAACTGGAAAAAATAAAGAGAAAGATCAAAACCAATATACGGCAGTTCACGGGGAACAGAACCATTACAGACCTGGCTTCAACAGAATATCCGCCAATGTCAAGACCAGTTCTCATTATTTCCGAGCATGCAGGTTAGTCGCTGTAGCAGTAAAGAGAGTTAAAGGCTACTTTTGTTTTCTTCCATCATATAGATATTTCCCTTATATTATCCTGAATTCTTCAGGCAGCATTGGCTTTGGAGTGAAATGATGATCAGCTTCATTTCCGGTATTTGATTGCTACCGTAATTCGTTATTTACATAAAGTATACAATTCGTTGACGAAATATTCATGTCATTTTATGTAAGGAGTTTACGTTATTCTGTCTGTCTCTTGCTTAATAATGTTTACGTATCTGTAATATGATATCATAGAATATGTCGCTGATAGAAACAAAGAGGAGAAAACAAGGTATGTTGAAAAGTGTGTCATTCTGTACTGCGTTAAACTTGACAAGCGTTTGAATACAGTAGTTTATGTTGATTCGGAAGTCGTTTTATGGACTGCTACAGTAGGTACTAGATAATAATCCAGATGATAAATTTGCAAATAGCAGAATGCACAATGTCTTAGTATCAACAAAATGATAAACTAACTCACGATTGGTAATCAAAATTATCTTCATTTGAATAAAAAGAACTATATTTCGTTGCGTGTTTGTACAATGGTCCAGAACAGATCATTTTATCCTATCATGCTACAATAAATAAATCAGGACAAGTTATTTTATTCGGAATAATTTATATGCACAAGATACAATCGTCTGCTGCTGTCCAAAAATATTTCTCAAAGAAAATAACTATATTAAATATTGTTCTTATATACCTTCTTCATTTTTTTGGCTTATATTATTGATATAATGTGTAATTTGAATTTTTAACGTAACTTTTAACAATTTTTCAGCCATATCGCTACGATGTCTGCAGTGTGGCAGTGTATAGTGATGCCCAGCACTAGAGCATCATGCCGCAGACATGTAGCATGATGTCCCACCCAGTCACATTATCCTGACACCAGGCCGACCAGTCCTAACACTAACATCTTAATGCTGAGCGCCAAGCGAGGCAGCTGTTAGTACCATTTTTGTAAGTCTTTTGTATGACTCGACCGGGGATCTTACCCACGACCTCCCGCACCAGAAGTGGACGCTCTAACCACTTATTGATGAAATTCAGTGAATTGCTTATAACTTCAGATGCACCAACATTATCTGAACACAACATGTGAAACTTTAGCATAGGATTTGTTGCAATATATATATTGAAACAAGGAATCTACCATGCATTCTAGTACCACCACCACTGAAATTACTACTGCTACCACTAGTACAATCACATTTATATAAAGCTCCCTTTTTTATGATGAATGAATCTCCATCTGTTACATTATCCAATACTATAGCTTTTGATTGTGTTTTTATCGTTGTGTCTATATTGCAGATTCTCAAGATTGTGTGTTGTTTCCTCTGACGAATACCAACATTACTGCAGAAGAGGTTTTGGTACAGGTTGATTTATGGGTATATATTAAAGTCAACAAAATGAAAAGAAACGAAACGAAAAGAAACAAAAGAAAGAGGAATGGACGCAGGTTAAAAATTGCTGCTACCAGTGAAGGACAAAAACTGTCAATATTAAGTGTTCGTGTGAAAAAGAGCAAATGGCATAAAATTCAGTTGCCACTATCACTCATACAAACAATCCTTGTTAATCCAGATAAAAACTTAATTCTCTGCTTAACGTGCAGCAGGTGCAACAAAAGATACAACTTAGTTATCATGTGCAAAGACGCATCAGTAGGTAAGAAAAGCAACAATAGACCAAAACGTAAACTGAGTGACAAAAAAAACCTGCGGCCCTTCATTGTGTTACACATGAAGTCGCAAATGTTCTCCTGGCGGAACTCGTGATTTGCAGCCTGGGTCTTCAAAAGCTGTTTCTGGTAAAATTGCAGAGGAAGAATTGCAAAAATCAGTACTGATACTAACATGATCTCAACATTACATTTCAAAACTCAAACAGTCGAGGAAATGTGGAATTAAGTTCATCAGTTAACATTGAGCAGGCGACTATAAAATACCAATCATAAACTAAATGCAGTCCCAGATGGAATTTTCATTATATCAAGTTGCAATCATAGAGGAAAATATAGTAAATTACACTCTTTTAGAGACATCCACTTCGAGACAATATTTGGTAGAAGTGTATCCTCGCAAGCCCAAGATGAAGAACCAAGACTGCATAACGACTGGCTGTTTAATTGCAGCAATAAATATTACCAAGAAAACATGTGCTCAAGAAATCGTTAATGCCTGTTATCACAGTAGAATTTTTAAACAATGTTAAATTGGAATGGTAAAAAAGGGTTCACATATCGCTACAAATAATAGGGACGAAATATATTATATTCAAAGGACACGCTATTGATTAGTTGTTCATATCAAGGGACATACTGATGGTTAATTGTTCATATCAAGTGACACTATTGGTTAGTTGTTCAAATCAAATTACTCACTATTGGTTAGTTGTTCATATCAAAGGACACACTATTGGTTATTTGTTCATATCAAAGGACACACTGTTGGTTAGTTGTTCAAATCAAGTGACACGCTGTTGGTAAGTCATTCATATCAAAGGACACAGTATTGGTTAGTTGTTCAAATGAAGAGACTTGCTATTGGTTAGTAGTTATTGTCAAGGGACAGACTATTAAGTTAGTTCTTCAAATCATGGGATTCACTATTGGTTAGTTGTTTACCGTTTTTGTTCCAAGATATCTTTGCAATACTATTATGAACAGTTCAGGTTTATAAGTATTTTGGTGAATGTAGTATGGACCATTTTATTTGTTGAAAGATATTGAAAATGAAACAGTGATTAAAAATCTCTATAGTAGTTAAAGAGCTATTCAGTTTTCTACCATGAAACTTAATGCCTTTAAAATACCGCATTTCGAGTAATTCCTAAAGCACTTTAACGCAAACAGCTTTTACACCGTATTTGAATTCATGTTCGTGTACATCACATTATCATAAACTCTTACGAAGAAGTCACGTGTTAGGCATTGATTCTGCAGGCTTATATTAAAATGCAATACACGTTGGACCAATTCGGGTAAGGAACTAACCTCTATTTGCAATCGCTGACTTGATTACAGAGTAAACTCTTATACAAGCGACCGATCTTGTGGCCTATTGGCTAGAGCGCCCGCTTTGGATCCAGGAGGTGGCGGGTTCGAACCCAGACAGAGTCATACCAAAGACTTTCATAAATGGTACTCACAGCTGCCCCACTTGGCGCTCAGCATTAGGAGGTTAGTGTTAGGACTAGTCGGCCTGGTGTCGGGATAATGTGACTGGGTGAGATATGATGCTACATGTCTGCAGCATGATGCCTCAGTGCTAGACATCACTGTATACTGCCATATGGCAGACATCCTAGCAATATGACTGAAAACTTGTTAAAGCTAAGTTAAAAACAAATCCAAATCACACCAAATCATTTATACAAGCGATGTCATGACGTTTTGAATCAATTGCAATTTCATTGCAATTTATCTTGTCGGGGAACATATAGATACTGAATTATCATCTCATTTGCTGCCTCATAAAAGCTGTAGGATTAAGGTGGATATTTAATACAATCCCAAACATTCGCATGTTATTGATATTATTATTATTATTATTATTATTATTATTATTATTATTTATATTGTTATTATTAGTATTAATATTATTACTATTGTGATTATTATTATTATTATTATTATTATTATTATTATTATTATTATCATTGTTATTATTGTTGTTGTTGTCATTATTATTATTATTATTATTTTATATTGTTATTAATATTGTTATTATTATCATTATTATTAGTATTATTATTATTAATAATATTATTGTTGTTATTATTATTATTGTTATCATTATTGTTTTATTAGTATTAGTATCATTATATTGTTATTAATATTGTTGTTGTTATTATTATTATTTATTTTGTTATTATTATAGGTATTATTATTATTATTGATATTAATATTTGTATTGTTATTATTATTATTATTATTGTTGTTATTATTATTATTATTATTATTATTATTATTATTATTATTATTGTTTTTATCTAAGCCTCGTACATATTATTAATTAATCGGCCCGATTTTCAAAACTAGGCGTTTAAGGCATAAAGACTCCCTCGTAGTCGAGATAGTCCATTTAACATCCTGTCTCTCTGATAGGATCTGTATTATCCACCTAGATCTGTGCTGTAAGTGTGCACACTATAGAGACACCATGGGACTAACGTGAATGTTATCCATCATAGACGGATTGATTCAAATCTGTTCACACTTTCATGATCGAAAATAGATACACACACATCAGCTTGATGCAGATTTGATGCCTTTGCGTTATACCCAAGAGTCCATGACGTCATTCACCCGAGGCTTTGTATTACATCGTAAATTTTGTTGGAAGACCTTTACATGTTCATCTGGAGAAGCATAGCCGTATTACCCAATATATACAGTAGGCACTCTGTCTAGGGCCTACGTCCACCATGATGCTTAAAAGTGTATACACAAAGAGGCCGAGTCATGTTAATGTAAATAGTTTATTAAAGAAGAGCCTAGGACCTACAAGGGTCTGTTTATCCGGATGGATTCGTCGCCTACAGAATGTACCGTTTCAGTAACACATGATATTCCCGTGAAACAACTGCCTGTCATTTGCGTACTTTGAATACACGAGTTATTCTGATACAGACTTGTCACGATATATACAGACTTGTCAAGATATGTACAGACTAGTCACGATGATATGTACAGACTTGTAACAATGATGTGAACATAACTCTTTGAAAAGGACTTAACGTTTTATCTCTGATATACGGTTAGAATGCCTAGTTCTTGCAATATATATATATATATATATATATATATATATATATATATATATATATATATATATATATATTCTTTCAGTTCAGGCGGTATGTAAAACAGAAAACTACCTTCTTAATGTTAAAAACATACCGCATAGAATTAATTTTATGGCGGACATAAAACCAGAAAATGTAGATCGAGGCAGCTTATATTTATATACGTACGTAACTTTAAACGTAATAATATTGTTCGATCTCACGCTATGGCTGTTTCGAGTTTTGCAAACAATCCAGCGCTATAAATACCCTACAGAATGTATGTATGTATGTAAGTATGTATGTATGTATGTATGTATGTATGTATGTATGTATGTATGCATGCATGCATGCATGCATGTATGTATGTATGTATGTATGTATGTATGCATGCATGCATGCATGTATGTATGTATGTATGTATGTATGTATGTATGTATGTATGTATGTATGTTTGTATGTCTCTCCACGTTGTACAACTGTCTCCCCTCGATCTTGACGGTTGGTTGCAGTGGGTTTGTGTAAGAAGCTAGCTGAAAGAGTAACGCTATTTTATCCAGGTTTATTGTCAGACCAAACAGTCTGGATGCCTCACAGAACGTATTCACGATGGTCTGTATGTTGTTTTCTTTGTATACCATAAGTGCTCAGTCGTCTGCAAACAGAGTTTCTTTTAGTAGTCTGTCCAGTATTATATCTTGCAGAGAGCTGACGCAAGTCAGTCTGGGATCCATTAAGGCGATACTTGATGTCAACTCCAATGTCTAGGTCCTTCACTGCATGGAGTATGACTTGGGTGAAGATGAGGTTGAACAGCGCAGGTGCGAGCGCACAGCCCTGCTTCACTCCGGTCGAGTCGCCAAAGTGCTCTGAATATTCCCTATTGGTCAAGACCTCTCCTGTCGTGTCATCATCGAACAACTCGATAAGGTTGGTGAACATTTTGTTGCAACAAAGTTTTCCATTGACGAACCACAATGCCTTTCTATGTACAGAGTCAAAAGCCTTGGTAATATCGATGAACACTGTAAGGGATCCATGTGTAGTTCCGTGCATTTCTCATGTATTTTTCCCACAGTGAAGATTATGTTGACTCTGCTGATGCCTGGAAGGAATCCCCACTGTGATCCAGGTAACAGTTCCTCTAAGATGGTTGCGACAAGTCTGTTCAGTATGGTGCGTGCCAAAATCTTCCCCGCAATCGACAGCAGAGAGATTTCTCTGTAGCTGTGGCAGTCAGCTCTAGCACCTTTAGCCTTGTATAGTGAGATGATGGTGGCATCTCCTCCTCGTCCCAGATGCTGGTAAGAATGTCACTGAAAACTCAAAATGCTTCTGTTCCAAGATCATTGAACACATTTGCAGCGATTCCATCTTTACCTTGTGCTCTGCCATATTTCAACTGTTCAATTACTTCCACACCTCCTTCTCAGATGGGGGCAAATCCAGCTCTTCGCAGACTAGTCTTTGCGAAATTTTGTAGTGTTGCTATGTCGACAGTGAATGGGCGATTGAGGAGCTGGCTGAAGTGTTCCTTCGATCTTGCTTTTATCCCTTCTGTGTCTTTGATGGTTGAGGTGCCATCTTCTGAGAGCACAGGGGTAGATCCTGATCTGGAAAGGCTATAAACAGTTTTAATGGTACTAAAGACCATTTTGGAGCTTTTCATATCGGCATATTGGTTGATTTCCTCAGCCTTGTTTGTACCACCATCGATCCTGCATTTTTTGGAGATCCCGTTGAGCACTTGCCTGCAGGTGCTTGATTTTGTCCCTCTTGGAGAAGGAGTTTTGGTCTTTCTGTAACTCAGAAAAGGCCTTGGTTTTTTTATTCAATCAAATTATTGATGTCCTCATCATGCTCATCAAACCAGTCCTGGTGTACTCTATGACCCAGGACTGACTTGGCTGTGTCCATTACCATGTCTTTGAACTGGGTCCATTTTTCAGTTGGGCCTCCAATCAGTGTTCCTTTTGCAGACATTTTGTTTTCGAGCTCGATTTGGAACTCCATATTGTGTTCCATCTGCTGTAACTTGCTTGTGTTTAGGGCAGGTCTCATCTTTTTAGGTCGCTTGTGGGATGGTGTGTAGGTTAAGCTTGATTCTGAAAAGTCTATTGGTCAGTCCAGCATTCTGCTGCACGCATGACTTTATTGACGTGCACATCTCTAATGCCAAACTGCTTAATGATAACATAGTCTGAGGTGCTAATGCGATAGGATGTCGACTTAAGACTTGCATATGTATCTGGGAACATTCGTATTAGTTATTTCAAATACGAATCCTCCCAGATACATATGCAAGTCTTAAGTCTACATCCTATCACATTTATATATATATATATATATATATATATATATATATATATATATATATATATATATATATATATATATATATATATATATATATATATATATATATATATATAACATTTCACTTGAAAGTTCATCATTTATCAAATATGGAATTGATCTATTGACCGAAGGTATTGACTACATATATCAATCATTGAATTTAATCACAAATCAAAAAAATAAAATTGGTATGTAGTTAAAACATAAAAGCTAAGGATCATACGTTTAAGTCGAAGGTTGCTTGTCATTTATAAAACATGTATTACCTTATATATCCGGTTGTTGTAAGTTTGTAATGATTATTTGTGATTACATGCCTACCTACCT
The DNA here is from genome assembly GCA_028554795.2 of Sinohyriopsis cumingii. Classification (NCBI taxonomy): domain Eukaryota; kingdom Metazoa; phylum Mollusca; class Bivalvia; order Unionida; family Unionidae; genus Sinohyriopsis; species Sinohyriopsis cumingii. The sequence continues at coordinate 108,690,159 of CM068840.1, read as the reverse complement.
ACCTACAATATATATATATATATATATATATATATATATATATATATATATATATATATATATATATATATATATATATATATATATATATATATATATATATATATATATATATAATCTTTTAAGTTTATAGCTAATCTGTTAAATATAAAATTAACATTTGGCTACATCTACCACTCATTTAATTCTATCGCAACTATATAGAAGATAATTACGCAGAAAAAAAATAAAGCTGACACTCACGATTCAGATGTATTCGACATTGTTACAGTAGCATCGTAAACATGTAGTATTGTCTTTTCCTTTGTGTTTTATTAAAGCAGCATGCATTCACCGATAATATCGTTGACTATATTGGAGTTTGATTACAATCGTCATAATCGGCAATTCTTCTGCCACTTTTTTTAACACAATATATTAGCCACTTTCTCAATATTCAACCATCGTTTCAGGTAATATATCACTCGCTGTGCAGGGTATATTCTCCGCCAGTCGGTTCGTTCACCATCAACCCATTATTTTCAGTGGATACTTCCATACGTACGTACAAACTTTCCATGACGCCCCATGACGTCTGGGAAATACGTCGAGTAGTAAACTGAATTGGTAGAATCAATTGATCTAAACGTTAGTTTCTCTTCGGATAATAATTTTAATTTATAATGCTTCACATGCGGTGGCAGAGTAGTGGTTGTAAAAAAAATTTGCGAATTAAAGAATAATAAGACTATATCACTTATTTTTATTCGATACAAGTGGATTTAATCCTGTATTTGTTAGATTCCATTTAAATTTCATAATGGGCGTTCGGTACGAAACGAATTTTAATAACCACGTTTAAAAGGATGTAATGTTTACAGTTAGAGTATTAATTGGAGATTAGGACGTATAATTAAGTATTTAAAAACGTGTTGAACCCAGCTGGACTGAAGATTTGATCTGACACTACAGGATTTAATTTGCAGTCTAAAAACAACACTCGTTTTAAACGAATGAGATAGCAGGCGACGCACTCAGCTGACCTCGTCAAAAGTGTCACGCGATGTTTAGGACATGCTCACAGGAGGGAATGCAAACAATTCGCCGTAATTTAAGATCATATCACATATAACGATGAAGGTAACAGTCAAAAGGTTATGTAATCGACCGCTTTTGTGCCCCCACCTTGCTTGATTGTTTCTTGAGTTCACTGAACATAATCCATTCATACATTTTAGTACTAAAATTCGTTCTTATAATTAGATTTCCTGAGGGGTTTGGGGCAAAGTCATATTTAAATAGACGATAACTACTGACACAAATAATCTTTACCTGTCTGTTGGGGGTAATTCCCACTACGTTAATGACATATACTGATATAAGTTCAAGTGCTGTACTTATTATCTATTGGGGTAGTGGTAGTTTCAGCGCCATACAAATAAAAAAATTATGCTGCTGACATTTCGCACACCAAATGCATTAAAATTCGAAATAAGTTGGGTAACCGTTTGATACAAGATGTGACTGGTATCACACGTCAATAATGAGGCGACACATGTGATTTATCATTTTACACATAAAGGAAGATTTTAAGTGACATTTTATTCGAACGAGGTAGATCGGACGCAGTATGAAACTGATGAGCAATTTACGAGTGTTTCGGGTAGATGACATGATAAAAAGGTCACATGCCCAACTTACGGAACTCGTACCCAGGAGGGAATTTAAGCAATACACTGTCATTTATATCCAGCCATGAGTGTCCTAATAAAAACACAGATTCAGGGTATTCGAGAAAATTCATAAATACTTATGCGATATATGCTGTCCTTCATAGCGAAAATTATTCAAACCTTTCCTTGCTTTATTTGACTAGAAGACGTGCGTCGATTTATCAATCAAAGTTACCGATGGAGCTAAAATATATATATATATATATGTGGGAACTTGCGGTAAAAGGAATTCTTAATGGATCTGTAGGGGGTAAAGCCCACAGCGAAGTTCTACTTTCGTATAGCCTGACCTAAGTTACAACAAGATGTGTATCGAGTGATTCATGAGGCACGTGTCCATTATAAATAAACTACTGGCACTTGCAAATTATTTGACAGTACATATTTTAACTGTGTTTGAAGTGGAGGGTTCATTCTTGACACTGAAGCTGAATCATCAGTATGTATGTATGTATGTATGTATGTATGTATGTATGCCCATTTTCATATAAAGATTTGTTTATCTATCGATATGTACCAGTTAGCAATGGTAATGGCACTTTATAGCCTTCATCTCCTACAGCCCACACAATATACGCCAAGAGACAAGAAAAGATACCGACTTTTAATATTTCTGAAAGCAGTGGCCGTCTTTTACGTCTGATACATCATTGTTTTTGTTTTTTTATAATTCTTGTGTTTTTATTGACCCGATCAAATTAAAAGATTACGCAGTCACGATGATATACCTGTGTCATACTTGGTCAAGACAACGTCTTCTTACGACAACGATACAAGACAAGTTGCCTATTACATTACGCCTATTACATTACACTATTTACATGCTTAGCTTGTTATATTGTTGCCACATTTCTAACTTCCTTCAGTGTGTGCTTGCGTGTGTGTGTGTGTGTGTGTGTGTGAGAGAGAGAGAGAGAGAGAGAGAGAGTTTTTGGAGTTTTAACGTAGCTTTAACGATTTATTTGTCTTATCGTTACGATGTCAGCAGTAATGTCTAGCACTGGAGCGACATGCCGCAGACATGTAGCATCATATCCCAACCAGTCACATTATCCTGACATCAGGCCGACCAGTCCTAACAATAATGTCTTAATGCTGAGTGATAAACGAGGCAGCTGTTAGTACCATTTTTATACGTCTTTGGCAAGACTCGGGCGGTTCGAACCCGCGACCTTCCGCATCAGAGGCGGACGCTCTTACCACCGGAGCGGTCCATGTTGTCACATGAATGATGCTAACCGTATGTGCTCTTTCAATTCGATTTCGAATGCAAACAACATAAACCGTATATGCCGTCGCATACTATGCCTTTAGATCAAGGCCGATGTTGTTTGTTCGACTGATTACTAATAAAAAACTTCATAGCCCCTGATGTGCAGGCGCATATTGCAACGGCATATCTTGGTCTGTACAATTTGCACTTACAGACGAGTATATACGGTAAAAAGATCAGATTTTTTATTTTAAAGATCTTTAATTCCGTATGTGTAATTACAATCAGATTAATGTATAAATTCTTGAACCATCTTCTCTTAGATACATCTTTTTTTTTCCACCACCAAGTTCCAAGTTTTCCATAAAAGTCGGAATGCAAGTGCTCCAAAAGAAATATTTTTATACGCGTCGATTTATTGCACATAAATGCTGGTTTGAAGCACTTTTCTTCAAATCGTACTACATGAATCTTCCGAGTACTTCTGAAAATATTCGTTAATTAAATTGAGATAAGATTTTAAGTTGATCGAACACATCGCTCGTGAAATGACTTGTACAATCTTAAATAATCCTGTAGGAAAGACGTAAATTAGTCTATCATAGGCTGAATTATAATTAAAAGATTGAAGAACATTAAAACATAATCTAATGTATCGGTGTTTACAGATTCTTTGGCCTACCACCCGTAATCAATCGGTGTTTGACAGTCCTTCAAATGTTCAAATAAACTTTTGTTACGATGAAGCAAAATACCTTTGCAATCAGTGCTGTTCAGATTTGAGAAACTGTTATGATTACATGACAACTTTCTTATTTAATGTCATTAAGTGGAATAGAATGTAATTTGTCAATAATGAAGTTCATCGAAACTAAAACGCAAAGGGCGTGCTCTGTTTGCGCGTATTAGGTCCCATATTTGGATACTGCAATAAGAAATCTAAGTCAAGAGGGCTTACTCATATTTGCTCTTCCTAAAGTTAACTTCCCACTTACCTTTCCGAATAATTGCAAAATTCGAGTATCAAGAGAGCTCTTCACGATCAAGTCAGTAAAGGTATAATCAGTTGTGAAAATGTTGATAATATATTGATATAAACCTATTATTGCCACTTTCATGAATCAATATAAATTGTCCGAATATGGGACTTAGACTGTTGCTATAGAATATATGCGATAAAGTAACTGAGAAAACTTGCTGTAATTTGTTATCCAAATACATTTTGAAAATAAAACATTCATTGTGGCTTCATACTAAAGTCATGCCACTTGAGGAAACCAAAAACTAGGTCAACATTCCATGTGCGCGAAGGTCGAAAAACTGGGAGACGAAAAGTATAACGAAGAATTTCTTACATGTTGGATGTAAAATTACGGCGAAATATCTAAGTTTACACATTAAGAATATTTTTCTTCTCAGGTTGAATTTTATCTAATTATTTATACGAGGTTCTGCCAAGTCAAACTGTATAATGTATCGTATCAAGAAGGGGAAAAATCTACAAAACATAGATTATGTGTGTGTGTGTGTGTGTGTGTGTGTGTGTGAGAGAGAGAGACAGAGAGAGAGAGACAGAGAGAGAGAGAGAGAGTTTATGGTGATTAAAGTCTCACGAATCATAGGGTAGTATCGATACATATAGACGCATGCACCAGAAATTAATCGAGAATAATAATCATCTGTGTTTTGCAAGACAGATGGCCCAAGTGCGTCATTAGGCAGAAAATTGAAACAATGAGTCTAAATTATGTCTCATTTTTGCAACGGTAGTGCCTTTAAGCTGTAATATAACAGCCCGACATAACTAATTTTCTGTTCGTTGAAATAAATACTTTCGTGTATTTAATGGCTTTCGCAATGTGCGGTTCGGAAACCAAGAATGATTAAGATAAAAAAAAATGAAGGCAATGAAAAATTTAAATTTAGATCGAGATATAATGCAAAATTGAAAAACAAGTTCACTTTGCCTTGTCATAAAATGTTTACATGGAAGTATTAAGTTCCTGTCATCGTGATAATTTTATAGCATACTTGCTCAAGATGAATTTTACATCAGCAATTACTAACTGCATGTTGCTCACATCATTACGTAGACATGCAACAAAAGAAAATCGATTGATCTATATTACTTTACTGATAATAAATTCAGAGGGCATATCATGTTTATGATGTTTGCATTCGAAATCGAAATAAAAGCGAGTGCATACGGTTGGCATTATTCATGTGGCAACATGAGATTTAATATGTCTTTGATGCTTATAATTATTATGCCGTCCTTAGAAACGTTAAAGCAAATTAAAAACCCTATCCTCTATACTATATCTGTCCATCAAGCTGCTTAACGTCATAGTAAAAACTGCGTGTATATTTACACCGAACAAAGAAACATTATACGTGGGACGGTGGTTGTGTTTTTACCTAATTACGCAATATTCCCCAAGTGCATATTCCATCCGGAATCGTCATTACAGTGTAGACAAGTCCGATGTTGCGTGTGGAGCAATCTTATAAATTGCAAAAGAATTCGCCATTAGCTTCAACGCACAAGTTACGCATTGGAAGCCAAATGATAGGGTTTTACACAATAATTGTATCCCATTTTAGTGTGAGGTGAGGGATGGGGGTGGAGGGGGTGTGAGTGTCAAGTGAGGGGTCATGCCCTAGGTTGTTCTTTAAGCTGAAGAGTATTATACGGCTGGTGAATGAATGTTTTAGAAATAAATTTACATTTCATAGGGTTTTATTACCGTAAAGTGGCTTGTTTTTGCATGAAGGGAGATTTAGCACTGTTTTCGCTGAATTTATTATCTTCTAGTTTTCTACAAAAGTAAAACGTCTGTGAAGTTTAATGCAGAATTCATATTAGTGGCACAGAAAAGCGAAGTGAAAATCAGAGACGCTAAAAATAGAGACGCTTTGTGTCAGTGACTTTCAGCCATACGATCTTTGTTCTTATTTTCACTGTCTAGAGTGATACTACTTTTGTTTATACGGACATAATGAGAAAGTATGTATGTGTGTTTGAAGTGGAGGGCTGACTCTTGACACTGAAGCTGAATTATTAGTATGTATGTGTGTGTATGTGTGTATGTATGTGTGTATGCATGTATGTATGTATGTATGTATGTATGTATGTATGTATGTATGTATGCATGCATGTATGTATGTGTGTGTGCGTGCTTGCATGCGTGCGTGGATGGATGTATGTATGTATGTATGTATGTATGTATGTATGTATGTATGTATGTATGTATGTATGTGTGTGTGTGCGTGCGTGCGTGCGTGCGTGTATGTATGTATGTATGTATGTATGTATGTATGTATGTTATGTATGACTGACTTTATTTCCTCTTCAGAAGAGATTTCATTCAGTTAATTTTTCGTTAATACAGAAAAGATAGGAACATA